>VDFB02193867.1:734633641-734692029 GCA_007258455.2 Sequoia sempervirens
GATTGCTATGAAATGAAATGCCTATAATGATAATGCTTGAAGTTGTGGATCCATATTGTGAAAAGGATGCTTCTATTTATAGAAGCCAAGGGTTGAAGAAAGAGATGATTTGATGAATGTGGGATAAAATGGGAGCCAATGAGAATGTTCCAAGTGTCACAATTCTATTGGAGGAAGGTGGAGAGAATTTTGGGAAATGTACGAGTGGAGGAGGATGGAAGAGAAATAATGAGAACATTGAGATTTCAGCAGTTGTAAGAAGAATTGAATGAATATGGCTGAGATTTGAGAGGATGTAAGATAATTTATTAGGATGAAAGGTTTTTAAAACCTTTGAGGGAAATTGAATGAGTTGTTGAGAGGAATATTCTTTGGAATATGCCTTGTGAGGACAAATAGAGAATTAGTTATAAAAGAAATGAATTTCATGTGCAACTTGGTTAGTTGACCATGGGTTGATTTAACTCTTGAGGAGTTAAAAGTTGGAGGAATTATTAATGTTGATTAGAAAGTGATTTAGGATTAATTAGTTGGAAAGAGTTAGGAGATTGTGACATTTGATTTGATTGATTTTAATCAAATGAGAGGATTTAGGGGGATTTAATTAAATGATTTGATTTAATTAAATATGATGAAAATTAGTTAGAAGAAAGATGAATTAATCCAATAAATTTAATTATTTGATTAATAGCTAAATTTAACTAAATAATGCCGATTGTTTAAATAATTGGTTAGTTTGAGGTGATTTTGGAAGAAATGGTGTTAATTTATAGGAGTCAAATACATAGTATCAATCATGAATTTTTAAGTACCAGGATCCATAGTTTGTTTATGTCTCTTCTTGAATTTTTCTCATAAATAGTTGTCTTATTTGGGGATATGGTTTGTTAATCAAGTTATATTATCTTTTATTAGAAAAGTAGGGAAAGGGCCTTGATCCCATAATTTTAAAACAATAGATTAAGCATAAAAATAGCAAAAGGGCATGCGGGCCCATCCACACAACAAAAGGGAAAGCAAGCCCAACAAAACAACAACACTAAATGCTAGAAACAACAAACAACATGAAGTACCAAACCCAAACTAATAGATCAAAATTTAGTCAATAATTAGAGAGTCTAGAGACTCCGCCCAAGCCTCCTTGTCCAACAAATCCTATTCATTCTTATCCTCCTCGTTTTGATAGTCTTTGCCTTTGGCCAATTTCTTTTTCTGTTTATTGATTTTAGACGACCCTGAAACCATTCACATTATTTTCTTTTTCATAATGCCATCAATTAGCTTTATGAGTTTAGAAAGGCCAATTTCCATTTACTTTAACTCATCCTAGTTAGTATTGGTTTCCATTTTCTTTTCCAACTCCTTCACTTTGATCTAGAGTTTTGTGAGTTTAGTGTTTTTCTTTCCCTTAGCATTATGGTCCACATTTGGCGGATGCCTCATTTCCTCTTCTCTATCCTTCTCTTCCTCGGACCTTGGAGATGGTGGAGCCATAGTTTCTATCTCCAACACCTTTGTTTCCTCAACATCTTCCTATTCATTATCCTCATCAATATCTTCTTCCTTTTCATCTCTGTCCTACTCCTCTACTTCGTAGTCCTCTTGGGTTTCCTTCTCATAGTCATTCTGAGAAGCATCCTCATCCCATTCTTCACCTTTTTGAGGAAGGAATTCCTCATCCTTGTTGTCTTCCTCCTTGGAGTCAACCATAATTCTTTTACCTTTGGTGTTTTTTGAGTTATTAGCTACTAAGCTTGAACCAGACGCATATTTTTGACTACCTAACACATTGGAGCTACTTTGAATCACCCCGACATGTTATATTCTTCACCACCTTCCACATTGAAGATGTATATCATCCCCCCAACCTCAAAGAGGTGGGTTTTTTTTGAATATTTGGTTTTTTTCTTATCTTTTTCTAGCTTAGAAACTCTTTGGCTCATGTCCAAGACCTTTATTTTTTTGGGAGGAGTCATCAAAATTAGCTCATGTAGGGAAGAGGGAGTGTGAACCAAAAATGAAACATTACCATTTTTACTAGATCTTGCTTTTTCCATAGTGCTAGGTTTGCTCTTGTTCTGACTATCCAGACAGGGTGTAGATTTTTTATTTTTTAGGAGTTTGATTTTCACATTACTCTTGGCAGAGGGATTAGGGGTAGATGTCATAAAAATATAATATTTATATAGAGCCATAATGAGGCCCTGGTGTAGGGGGGTAGTCTCCTTTAATGATTCAAGTTTTGAAAGATGAAAATAGGTAGAAAGGTAAATTAATTTTTTTACCATGTCTTATGTGATTTAGAATTGGGAAGTGATAACTATGAATTATCTTAAATCTACCCTCAAGAGTGAATTATTCACAATGTGGAGACTTACCAAGGCCCACAAAGTTGACAAATTCTCTCTATTAAATCTATTTTGGAATTTTTCTAGTTTATCCCCACCAACAAAAAAGGCACTTATGAACCTTTTGTACTCACATTTGCTTTTCTTTTCCACTCTTAGCCCCTCACATATAAGACTAGTAGCTTTCACTATCAATTTTTTGGTAACTTTGAATCAGACTTCGCCAATTGTAACCTCACCTTGTGACCACAAGTTGATGAATTTGGAGGTTAACTTATTGCTATAGCCTTTCATAGCTAGAAAAAAGGGGTGCAACCCCTCTTTTCAAAAAAATCCCACAACACATTTTCTTTCAGGGCTTCACAATAGATAGGCTCAGTACGTAAATGCAAGCCACCTATGTTTCCTTTTCCATTGAGCCCCACAGTACCCCTACATAAATCTTTCTTTTTGTTTTATGAGGCACCAACTAAGCTCCAAAATTAAGTGTTGATAGCAAAGAAGCCAAGTTCTTTTCGTTTCTCCTTATACTATTACACCACCTTATGTCTTTGTAAACAACATGCCTCCCTTAATTATTGTTTTGCATCTAACATCTCCACCAACCTTGATAGTATTTGTTTCATTATTATGAGGAGCCTCCCCCCCTCCAAACCATTAATCAAAATCTTTCCTTTAATGGTCATTCTAAAATAATGACTCCCCTTGCATGCAAGACATAAAGATCTCACGAAGGGAAGGGAAATATTCATAATAATCTCTTCATTAATTTGACAAGTGTTATGATTATAGATTACAATGAAATCATAAACCTCAAACTTGAGTCCTACCCTTTTGATTTGCATATAGATCCACTTGCTATAAAAATTCATGTTGTCCATCGTAATTGGAGACTCCATGAATGCCACCTCGATCTAATTTATTTCTTTTCTTTTTATCAAAAAATAAAGGGAGGAAACCAAAGAAATGCTTTCACACCACAAGTTCCTTGTTAGCCATGTATGTTTGACTTGGACCATAGAAAATGTCCACCTCACCCCAAGTCACAACCATCATAAACATATAAACCCAGTAGATAATAAAGTTATGGGAGAAGGATTTGGGGTCTTTCATGGGCAAGAATATTCTTTAAAGTGCTCATGTGATTTGAATTTAAATTCCAACCGTTCCATTTGAATTGAAGACCTAGGTTACAAGAAATATCAACCTCTCCATTACCTTCCCTATAGACATGTTTGACCTTCACCTCTTGAAAAACTTTGTTGAATATATCTGCAAATCTCCATCAATTTTCAAATCTTCTATGAGAGATCATTGTTGTTCTATAAAATGGTTAACCAAGTTATATTGTTAGCCTTCATAATTTTTTAAATTTACTATTCTTTTTTAAAATTTTAAGTCCAAAATCAAATCAGGAGAAAACAATTTGGTGCCCACCCGAAGAAGGGTGGATAAAATTGAATTTTAACAGAGCCTCCAAGAGGAACCTTGGCCTTTCAACTGTTGGTTGCATTTTTAGAGATCACATGGGTGTGATAATGGAAGAAAGAGGTTTCCCTCTCTAACTAGGAACAAATAATGAAGCAAAAATGAACACAATTAGACTTGGTTTGGAAGAAGGTTGAAAGTTATGAATTGGAAAACTGGAGATTAAAGGTGATTCCCTTCTCACTATCAATGCAATTTGCAATCAACAAAGCCAAAATTGGAGACTTAACAACCATCTAGTGGAATGTTGAGTCTCTTAAACATCTAGTGGATTTAAAATTTTTACATGTTTATCGCGAAGGCAACAAGGATGCAGATCACCTTGCCAATGTGGTTGTAGAGGCTCAACATTAATGAGTTGGCAACATAGGTGGAAGGTGTAAGATGTGATAGGATTTTCATGCAAGCAAGCAAGTGGTGTATGTAGAAGCGTCATTAGTAGTGTAGGATAACTTGTGTGTTATCAAGGACAAGTGTTGCAAGCGTACTGCAGTTAAGAGGTGGCAAATCCTTTCTATCACTCTGCACATGACTTTGGTGTGATCAGACGAGTGTTTTTCAAGGGCAATATTTCCCACATCTTGAGCGTAGGAATTAATTCACATAGAGCTATATTAAATCACCTCAGCTAGATGATGGACATTCATCCAGAGAAACTATTATCATGTGCTTGGGAAAATATGGCTATCCATGTGAGGCTTACATGCCCTAGGCACCAGATGACTTTTCTTGGTGGAATTTTAGCCCAGTGTCTAAAAGTTATGTTGAAGGAGCACTACAAGTGAACGTTGATGACAGTGAAATGGATTCTAGGGGCATATTTTATGGTTGATGATTTTCGTTACAACGTCAACACTAACATCTCCTTGTGCTTCATTGCTTCACTCCTAGACTTGGGGGAACCAAAGGAGATAATTTGGGTGTTGACATCAACTCTGTTTAAGCGTATGTACTTGGAAGGATTTGAGGAAGTGTTGAGGGTGGCTACATATGGAGTTGGTATGTCACAACCAAGATATTGGTTTTGTGCTAGAGGAGGCAATTGTGGTGGAATGGGTGCCATTCCTAGGGAATTTTTGAACATGAACTTTAATGTAGCATCGAGCTTTGGGTGAAAGGGGATGCTAGTTTCTTAAAAGGGTCAACAATTTGGAGCCATTGTATGGCCTAGAATGGTTGAAGGAGTTCAATGAGATGATAATTGATGGTGGGCAACTCAAGATGCATAGGGGATGAAAGATGTTTTGTCATTTTGATGTAAGTCTATGTAAATAGGTAGCTCGCTATAATGTAGAGATGCAAATAATTCCATTTTGATAGTTAGGAAGAGCTTGGGTTTGAGTTACCCTGGAGCATCAAAATATAAAGTGGATAGAAATATGACTATTAACAATCATTTTGTAAAAGACAATTGTAATTTTCTATATTTGAATATAATCGTAACAACTTGGCTACACCTTACCCAACAAAAATAAATAAATTTAAGTCCAATTTTTTTTGTTGTTGTTGTTGCTAATGACATTAGCTATGCATTCTCTCTAGTTGAGAGAGAATGCAATTTATATTATTTTCTTTTAAATCTAGGTCCATGTTGAGAAGGTGGCACTTTAGTTTTAACACGTGGAGGATTTTTTCAATCACAAGGGAAGTGCCCCATGCACCATGAGTTGAGTTCCTCTTGACAACACTATTCATACCATTCCTCCTTTCATTACTCATAAGCATTGTTGCCCTTGTAGTTGGGGTCATTTCACTTTGCCTCTTATGTAGGTTGGTTGACCTCCCCTTGCAAGAAAGCTTCCAATTCTTATAAGATGCCATGGGTATGAATCCACCAATAATTAGGAGTCCATAGCTCATGTAAATTTTACCTCTAATTATGAATCTTCCACTTGATAGGATATGTTGGTTCCCTTATCTATTTAGATTCTCTTGACTATTCATAATTGATGGGAGGCCTTAGATCTATCTAAGAAGCACTCACAATGGGTGGTGCCTTGGTGTGACAATCTTCTTCCACTACCTCTTAAAACTTCTATTTATATTTAAACCTCTTCCAAAATTTTAAAGTATTTTGAACACTTTTGATATTTTAAATTATATAATACTATTTGATTGCTTATTATTATAAACCTTCCATAATAAACTTTTATATTTATATTTAGTTAATATATTATTAAAATATTTCCAATGAGAAAACGAGTCTATAAATATTCATTACACTTTAATTTTAAAAGTGTAACTACAATGATTCAACCATCAAATTTAACCTTTTGGTGGGACCATCTCATAGTTTTCACAAAGTTCATGAACGGATATTTTAATCATCTAAACAAAAGATTATTAGACAATGCTCGAAAAAAACGCCTCTTATTTGAAATATCAAAAGTAACGTCTCAAAAGCGAATGACCGTTAGTCCTAAAGTCCACTTGGGCCGTCGGATGGAGCGGTGAAAGCAACCAATGGTATAGATTCTCCCTCGCTCTGGGCATTCAAATTTTGAATGAGGAGGCGAAGAAAAAGAAGATTTATTTCATTTCATTCGAAGGAAGAAAACATATAAAGATTTTACGACCATAGAAGGAAAAATTGCAGACACTGGAGTAGGGTGAAAAAACTTCTGCACCAGCTGATTTTCACGGTTGAAGTCCGTTCGGAGACACCTGCTTTTGAATTAAAATTACCCACTTCAAGTTTGGAGAAATCCCGACAGAAAATTCCAGGGATTTTGTTTCTTCTTTTAACCGGCGAGCTTGACGGATTTCAAGCCGACTATCTGGAGCTGTGAGAGTGAAGTTTGTGGTAAGGCTTTTACATTATAAATGTTTATTTCGGATGGTGTTTTTAAGAATTAAATCAAGTTCAAATAATCAGGCTGGCAATTTTCAAGTGTTGTTGTTGGGGTGCTTTTTTTTGGTATTCATTTTAAATGTTTCGGAAAATTTCAGGTTTAGGCATCGTTGTTTTTAGGGATAGGAATGATAGGGTCTTACTTTGTCGAAGTGGAGGAATGCTAGTCTTTTCAGGGTTTGTTGAATTTGAAGGATGATGGTTTTGTTGTAAAGGCTAGGCTCATTCAGTGGATGACGTCGATTTTGTCCAGAAGCAAATCATTTTAAGGTCGAACGTGTTAAAACAGAGTTTTGGCGGGGAAAGTTATGTATTTGAAGCCTAAGGTTTGAAAAAACAGGCGAGGAAAATTTTCCTTGTAGGGTTTGAGGAAGCCCAAGGGTTTTGGCGGTTTTCCTTTCAAGTCCAAGTTCGTTGTTTGCATTGGATTTGGAGGATTCAGTACTAGCATTTTAGCTTTTATTTGGAACCCTAATAGTTGCAGATACCGAATGTGCATTGACTGTAAGGGCTTGGGTTTGAAGCGTAGTCACTGGTATGTTATTTGATTTAATCTTTCTAAGGTTTGTGGAACTCAGTTCAGAGGAATTTGACTTGATTGCTTAGTTATTGACAAAGAAGATTGATTAATGGCGGTTTGAAAGCAAAATTTACTTGGTTAGATACTTCGATTTTTGAGGTTATTTCAATAGGTTCACATTTTTGAAACATATATCTGGAAACGATTGAGTTTAGATATTTGAAAATAGAAACGAATTAGTGAATGAGTCAGAAATGAAGAAAGCAGCGGCATCTCCACTCCGTATACCTGTAAAGAACTCCCCCAGGAAAATGTTTTCAGACATGATTACTAACAATGGTGATGCTAATCATTCACTAGAAATCAATGCCAGAGATTACTGCTTTACCACTATGCGGCCTCCATTATGTCCCATTCCAGAGGGAAGCTTTAATTTACCAGGTGGCACAAATGCAGATCATGATTTACTTACTCCTGGACCAAAATTAGATTCCACCACACATTTTGCTCAGATGAAGCTTTCTGGTCCAGGGAGTGCACATGGTTTTAGTCAGTCTGGGGACAATATGTTCAGGGGATTGAATTGCAGCACACCTGACAGTGAGCTCCTTAACAGCTCAACAGGCTTTTCATATGCAAAGAACAGGTTTGGATGGCAGGAGCCGAGGAGTCATTCTTCAAGTGCCACAGAAATGGATTTTTCCAGACATTCCACAGGCTTGACAAAATATCCTTCCCAAGGGAGTCTTCATGAAATGGGCTTGTTGTGCGAGCCTATAGCTTTTTCTATGGTTGGCAGTTCAGATAATGTATCTGCAACTCCATATGGCGTAGCAAGATCTCTCAAATACAACCAGTCTGTTACTGCAAGCACTGGAAATCTCGCAGCACTTCCTTCTGCAGAGAGTCAAAATGTTGCTCCACTCAAGAGTTTACAGTTGGAGTCAAAAAACAACTTTGTGCAACATCATTTTGAGCTTCAAGAGGACCCCTCTTTCTGGGATGACCATAATGTTCAGGTATGTGGATCATAAAGTTCATTTTATGCAACTTGATGGAAGTGCTTTTAGTTCTTTTCTGCATTTTCACTACACTTTATACTTTGAGTTTGGCCTAGCAAGGTTAGTAGTGATAGATGTCACCTAGTGCTCAGCTTTATGTGTACTAGGGACTTAGCAAGTCATTGCAGTAGGTATACTGGCTAATATGGAATAGAGAGAAAACCCCAGAAAATATGTTGTTTGCCTTTTCTTTATGTCACTGATAATAGCTGTTTGCTTTAAAATTCATTCTACCATCTGTGCTATTCCAGGTTGTTATTCGAATTCGTCCTCTTAGTGGCATTGAAGTTGCTTCTCAAGGTCATTCAAGATGTCTCAGACAGGATAGTTCCCACACTTTAACATGGTTGGGGAACCCAGAATCTCGTTTTACATTTGATCTTGTAGCTGGTGAAAAGATAACTCAGGTCAATACTTAGTTCTTAGCTAGAATGAAAGATAATCTATTGTATGTTGTTATCTTATTACTCCAATTTTCGTACCATCTAAAACTATGAATGAATGCAGGACAAACTGTTCAGAGTTGCTGGATTGCCCATGGTTGAGAATTGCATGAGAGGATATAATAGCTGCATGTTTGCATATGGCCAGGCAAGACCATTCTTTGTTAACTGTTCTTACTTATCTCATCCCTGTTGTTCTTTTGGTTTTTCTTTATAATTGACA
The DNA here is from genome assembly GCA_007258455.2 of Sequoia sempervirens. Taxonomy (NCBI): domain Eukaryota; kingdom Viridiplantae; phylum Streptophyta; class Pinopsida; order Cupressales; family Cupressaceae; genus Sequoia; species Sequoia sempervirens. The sequence continues at coordinate 734,642,576 of VDFB02193867.1, forward strand.
TTACACTATTCTTTCCACTAGTTTGTTATCATGTTATTCTAAACATGTTTTATATTGGATTCTATCTAATTATATTGTTTTAAATTCTTGCTTATTCCTTCTGACAATTTTCTTTTTGCTTTCGTAAAATTGACTTTTCTGACTCATTCAGACTGGTAGTGGGAAAACACATACTATGCTTGGTGACATTGAGGATGCAGAGCAAAAACTGAGTGCAAATCGTGGAATGACACCACGTGTTTTTGAGCATTTATTCACAAAAATTCATAAGGTTTGTAAATTTGTGTTTGGGTTTGGGTTTGGGTTTACTGTTCAGTTTCATTGGCAACCTACTTGTTGACAGCTCACTCATTTCAAGTATCCCACAGGAAGAAGATACTAGAAGAGAAGAAAAATTGAAGTTTGTTTGCAAGTGCTCCTTTCTAGAGATATACAACGAGCAGGTTGCAGATCTCCTAGAGCCATCATCAACAAATTTGCAGGCAAGAAAGTGACATCTTTCTTTCAATTTATTGTAGATAACTGATCTAAGCATTGTGTTGGTTACTTATAATGTAATCTTACCTGATATCTTCTGATGCAAAGATGAGGGAAGATGCTAAGAAGGGAGTATATGTTGAAAATCTTTCAGAAATTGAGGTGAAAGGTGTCAACGATGTTATTAAGCTGCTCCTTCAGGTCATATATTGCAATAGCTTCCTATTTCTGATTTTCTGTATGATGAGAATTGTTGATTGTTAAGGAAGACATATTTTGCAAAGCTAATTTTATTTTTTCACTTCAGGGTGCTGCAAACAGAAAAGTTGCAGCAACAAATATGAACCGTGCTAGCAGCCGCTCTCATAGTGTATTTACTTGTATCATTGAAAGCAAGGTAAAGCAGATTTCTATTTTCCAATATTTTGTCAGTCATGCCACTTTTTGGCTGCAGTCCCCCCTTGAAACCAAAGATTTTAAAGGTTTGCAAATCATGTTCAACTTCAAATTGATCAGAATTAAAATTTAAAATCTCATCTCGTCTTGAGAAAAATAAAATTTCTCTTGTCGAAAGTTCTGTTTATAATGGTAAATATAAGTCTTGTAGGGCATTCCTGATTTGGTTGGATATCTTCGTTAATGTACACTGAAAAAAATGGTCTATATGATTTCATTTACCATTTTGATGAATCTATTTGTTATTGTTTTCTAGTGGGAATGTCAATCTGTGACTCATCATAGATTTGGACACTTGAATCTGGTTGACTTGGCAGGTTCAGAAAGGTATTGCGTCTATTATAGAAAATTGTGAAGGATTTTTTGTGATTGTGCTTTTGCAAGTATAAATAAATGCAGGATAATTTGGCAGTTGAACAACTTATAATAATAATTGATTTAACAGGCAGAAGAGTTCAGGTGCTGAGGGTGAACGTCTGAAAGAGGCCACAAATATCAATAAGTCACTTTCAACTCTTGGGTACTGAAATCAAGCATATTTTTATATTTCCCTTTGATGCTTAGACTGTTTACGCCGTCATTAATGAACTCTTGTATTTATGTTTTTGTTGAGATCCATCTGATTTGAATCAATAAAGGGAAAAATGTGCAGGCTTGTAATAATGAACCTTGTAAATATTGCCAATGGGAAGGCACAACATGTACCATATCGTGACTCAAAACTTACATTTCTCCTCCAGGTTAGTTACACTACCTTTAAAAATGGTTCTTGGCTTTGAACTTCAAGCAGCTATTGTTTTTCTGAATTTATTATTTTTTTAATAAGGTTCTTCGTTAATTCTTTTTTGTATTATGATTTTAAAAATCCTATCACTTTAATACAACCTTAGTAATATGTTCCAGTTGAATTTTCCTCTATTTATGGATTTTTATTTTCTAATATATTCTTGGCAACTATTTTTCTTATTTCTTTTGTTTTAATTTCTTCCCTTTTTGATTTTTTTTCTTGTTTTTCATTGTTTTCTGATCTTTTTAATTTCTCTCTTGTTTCCTGTGCCCTTTCCAATTCCCATTCGCCACACTAAGTGTTTATTCAGACTGGTCTGCAATTCATTCCATTTCTTCTCGTTTCCTTAATGAATCTCTGAATGTGTTTTGAAAATTTTATGCAAAAAAACTTACAGTGTAATCCCAAAAAGCTCTCAAAATCATTTTTATGGGCAGAGGAAAAATCATGACTATCATTGACACTGCCTCAAATCATACAAATTTAATTAGCCAGAAGGTAATCATGAATTGTATCCTGTCCTATCTAGGATAAAACTTGCTAACATGAAAATATGTGACTTATAGAATCTGGGATAAATGCAAGTAAATAAAAGGTTTTAGTGTCCACTGCCTTGTATGCATTGGTCAATAGTTCCTTTATACCTATAACATAATAATGTAAGAACGGGATGTCTGATAATATTAGCAAAGTCCTGTTGAGTAGAATTTAGTTTTCTCAAAGATTCTAAATAATTCATATCAAAACCTATTAGATAATTTATTTATATATTTTAATTTTTTGGAATATTTTGCTGTGTATTCGTATTTAGTATTCAAGCGATCACTTTGATTACCATTTTCCACGAGTAACCATTTCTCTATGTCCTTATAACCCATTTATATTGATGGATAATTAAGTGAGATGACCCAGAAAGCCCACAGGCAACTCTAAGTATTTGTTAGTAAAGGGGAGGAACACCATTCTTTAGATATTTATAATGAGTGTACATATTTTGCTTCTATGCTGGCTAACATAGATAGAATGCAATTGTTGATTCAGGATTCTCTCGGTGGAAACTCCAAAACTATCATCATCGCCAATGTCAGCCCGTCTAACTGGTATACCATCTTTCAAGATCTTCTGAAATATTGTCAAGTATCCATAAATACATAGACCTTTCTATGGTTAAATGTCTGATATTTTTTTGTGTCCCACAGCTGTGGAATGGAGACACTTAGCACGCTTAAGTTTGCACAACGGGCAAAATTCATACGGAATAATGTAAGATGATCCCAGATGTATTTGATTTAAGAATCTCTTTTAGTTCCTTCTTTTCTCCTTTTGTGGATGTTTGCTGATAAGACAACTCCTTAATGGGTTTGTTTGTGACAAATTTTGCAGGCTTCTGTCAATGAAAATGCTACAGGGGATGTTATAACATTGAAAATGCAAATTCAACAGTTGAAGGTACTGATGTTAGTTAACCAGAGGCTGAAGTGCATAATGGCATGCCTAGAATTTCGCCACTAATGATTTTCAGGCTTATTAATTAATTCTTCTATCAAAAGACATACTTGCTATGAGAGCAGATTTGCAGTTTTTTTGTTCTAGTCTCCTGGAATGTATATGTTTTTTAATTTAATTTTTCATTTCTTTACAGGAGGAAGTTTCTCGATTGCGTGGGAAGCACAAGGGGGATGCAGAACACCTTCAAGAGGAAGATTATGGAAATATGAACTTGCTAAGCTCTCCAGGAGCATATGCATGTGACTCAAGGGGTGTGGCAAGCCCATTGCTTAGTTATAAGAAGGCTCCTCGAGTATGCATTTTCGTCTGAAGTGTATTTCATGGCTTTGTTTGTTCTTTCTAATTTTGAGTAATCAAATATATTTGCTTTATCTGGCAGAAAAGGGATTTGGAATCTGCGCTAGTTGGAGCACTAAAAAGAGAGCGAGCTATAGAAATGCAAATGAAGGCTATGGCTGCTGAAAATGAACAATTAAAATGCTTGGTAAGTTTTCATAGAATTGTTGATGGTGGTAGGAGTTGCTTCATTTCTGAAGTGTTCTAGTTTTCTAGTTTTCTAGTTTGCTAATAATCTTTATATTGGTTAATGGTATTGTTGCTGTGTCTTGATAGGTTAAACAGCGTGAGGAAGATGCACAGTGTGGAAAGATGATGCTCCGTTTTCGTGAAGACAGAATTAAGAGATTGGAAGCTGTAGCTTCTGATAAGATGTCTGCAGAAGCACATCTTTTAGAAGAGAAGACTGTGTTAATGGAGGAGTTACAAATTCTGCGAAACCGTCTTGATAGAAATCCTGAGGTGACTAGGTTTGCAATGGAGAATATAAGGTTAATGGAACAGTTGAGAAGGTAGGTAATATACTGCATTTATGTCTTGTACAAAGCAAGGGCAGCTTTTTGTCACATATTCTTGTTGAATGATAACTAGATGTTTCCCAGGTTCCAAGAACTCTATGAGGGTGGAGAGCATGAGCAAATGGTAGAACAGATAGCAGTATTACGAGATCAGGTTTGCATTCTCAGTGAAATATTCTAATCTTTTTAATTCTGGTCTAAATATATTATATATCTTGATCAATTTCCTAATTTGTGTAGTTACTGGAAGCTCTAGACTGGAAACTTATGCATGAACTGGACCCTAATCTTGCAAACCAGGTCAGCATTTTATGTTTTTCATAATTCACTCTTCAGATGGACATTCTATGCACAATTTTTTTGATAGAAAAAGGTGAAAAGTATTGTATTAGATGCATGTTCTATGCACAGTTTGGATTAGTGCATGGGTTTGGTATCCCGGTATCGGTGTGACGATTTGGCTTTGGGGTGGGGTGTGTGCTGGGTATGAGTACAATCATAAGCCTAAGAACAAGAATTAATCTCATATCATGCATATGCTAAACAAAGCTACCATAAATATTACAAATTTGAAAAACTGTATGCTAATTCGACATCAATCTGTCAAACTTGAATTGCCATGTAAACATCACATCCAAACTGGAATATCCCCTGGGTACATGTGTTGACTCAAAATGATTCCAACCCCAAAAAACTATACCCTGCCTGATTCAGCAGGTGTTTTGTATCTGAATCCTAGACTGGAAACTTATGCATTTAACTGGACCCTAATCTTGCGAACCAGGTCAGCATTTTATGTTTTTCATAATTCACTCTTCAGATGGACATTCTATGCACAATTTTTTTGATAGAAAAAGGTTAAAAGTTTTGTATTAGATGCATGTTCTATGCACAGTTTGGATTAGTGCATGTCTTTGGTATGCCGGTATCGGTATGACAATTTGGTTTTGGGGCGGGGTGTGTGCTGGGTATGAGTACAATCATAAGCCTAAGAACAGGAATTAATCTCATATCATGCATATGCTAAACACAACTACCATAAATATTAAAATTTGAAATACTGTATGCTAATTCGACATCAATCTGTCAACTTGAATTACCATATAAACACCACATCCAAACTGAAATATCCCCTGGGTACATGTGTTGACTCAAAATGATTGCAACCCCAAAAAGCCATACCCTGTCTGATTCAGCAGGTGATTTGTATCTGAATCCTATTCTGGGATGAATCATACCCAGGTACCCAGGTACCCAGGACTTTCTCCTTTGTAACATAAGTTTAAACTTTAAACTGCTAGCAATTTTATTGATCTAACTGTGTTTCTGATTTTTCAGAAGGAACCATCAGAGACAGAATCCTTCAGTGAAGAGAGTGAATATCTTCAAAAACAAGTGAGAACACTTTTTTATTTCATTATTCATTGAATACACAGTTTAATTTCCCTTTGGAATACATGTTTACATTAATTCATGCTCTGACTAACCTTTTATTTTTCAGGTTGATCAACACCGAAGGGAAGCAGACGCTCTTCGGAATAACCTGAGCTTCTGCCTGGAAGCCAAAGAAAAATTAGAAAGGTAGATTTACTTCAGTCTATGATGCTGTTGTATTTGTTTCGTTTACAAGAATATCTGTACTACTTTTGTACTGACATGGCAAAGTATTGGCAGGCGTGTTGATGACTTGATGATGCAAATTGAGAAGATGAAGGTGTCTAACAATACAGGAGCAGTGGAAATGGCCACTGCAACTGAAGTTAACTACTCAGAAGAAGTGGGGGCCGGTGTAGAAGGCTTATCAGCACAAAGGGAACTAAAAGACTTAGTTGAAGCAATCAGTGTGGCAAGTCAGCGTGAAGCAGAAGCTCAGGGTAATGCTATTTTCTTGGCCACAGAAGTTGAGGATCTGCGCAAAAAATTGAGGGAATCAGTGGACGATAACAAACGATTAATTGATATGTTTGAAAAAGTCATACAAGAAAGAGATGAAATCCGAAAAGCTGAAGAGGATTCACGGGAAGTACAAGAAAAGTTGCAAGAACAAGTCCTTTTCCTCAGAAATCAAGTTGAAGAACTTCAGAAGGAGATTGATGGACAGAGTGACACATTTAGGAAGGATGATTACACAAATAATTGGCCAGAGGGAGTAAATGTGGTGAATGCTGAAGTAGAGCAGATGGTTGTTCTTACGAAAGAGGTTGATGATCTTCGACTGAAGTTGCATGATACATCTGAAGAGAATGAACGATTGCTTGAGCTTTATGAGAAAGCAATGCAAGAAAAAGATGAAATCAGAAAAGCTGAAAAAGATTCCCGGGAAGTACAAATAAAGTTGCAAGAACAGGTCCTCCTACTCAGAAATCAAGTTGAAAAACTTGAGAAGGAGATTGATACACAAAGCACTACACTTAAGGACAATTGCATAGATAATGTGGTGAGTGCTGAAGCAGAGCAAACAATTGTCCTTAGGAAAGAAGTTGAAGTTCTTCAGCTGAAGTTGCATGATACATCTGAAGAGAATGATCGATTACTTGAGCTTTATGAGAAAGCAATGCAAGATAGAGATGATATAAGAAAAATGTGGTGGGATTCTGTAGAGAATGTTGCAGATATTGAAGCAGAAACATTGATTGTTGGTAATGATAAAGAAAAAATCCAAGAAAATATGAGTGCCAAAAGAGATGATAAAGCAGAAAAAGAGGTGATCCGCCTTAGGAATGAGGTTGAGGAGATTCAAATGAAATTAAAGGACTTACTTGAAGAGAATGAAAGATTAATTGACATGTATGAGAAGGCAATGGAAGAAAAGGACAAGATTAGGAAATTATGGAATGAAAATGTGAAAAATAATGTTTCTTCTGAACTTATTGCAAGTACCAAGAATGAAATAGAATCTCAAGACTTAATAATTGAAGTAGAGCAACAACGATCTGAGTTGCAGGAAAGTGACAAGGGACATGATTTTCAAGAAGAACAAATGGAAAATGGAATTGAATATCAGAAACTGACAAGAAAAAGTGATGAGCATGAAGAAGAATCAACAGGACTACAGGGACTTGACACTGAAGAAATAGAGAATAAGGAATATTCATTTGCTTCTTGCACAGAATCAGGGCATATAGAGAAGAACATAGAATTTCATAAACAGGAAATGATAAATGATTTAAAAAATCTTCAAACAGAGCTTGGGAGGATTGTACAGGAGAATGAAAAACTAGTCAAGATGTATGAGAAAGCAACACAAGAGAGGAATGAACTAGCAAAGCAATGGCAGAAGGCAGCAGAATCCCTTAAACATGACAATATTGCCAAAAACATTCAGATGGTAACAGGGAATCCCACATGTTTTACTTTCCCTGACGAATCGAAGCTGCAACCAGAGTCAAAGGTTCATATTTCTGAAAGTGATAGTGGTGCCTTTTTTTCATGCAAGGGAAGTGTTTATTGTGGTACAGAGCAAGTGGATTTTGGGGAAAACATGGATGAAAATCCTGATTCTCCTGGGATCTTTTGTTTTTTGATGAAAGAGGTCGACAAACTTCAATCAAAAATGAAGGAAATGGCAGAAGAATATGAGAATCTGACATTGCAGAAAACTGTTCAAGAATCGGAGCATTTCAAGGAGGAGAGGACACTTTTCTTCAAGGAGATAGGGGATCTTAAGTTAAAGCTAAAAGCTCTGTCAGGTGGAAATGAAGACATGGTTGAGATGAATCAGAGACATGTAGAAGTCTTCCAGGGAACTGAGAATTCAGCCGACAATTTTGATGCACATTTTGAACAAGAGAAAGGTGATCTTGAACTAAAAAGCCTAGAGGAACTTCAGCCACTTTCATCTAAAAAGGAAATGGCAACAAGCTTGACTAATAACAGAGAAAGAATTGCAATGGATTCTACAATTAATATACACAATTCTGGGGCATTTATCATTAGCTTGAGTTCACAGAATGAAGAGAAACTAAAGGTTTTGCAGGAACAAGAGCATCAAGTGCAAAACAAATTTGAGGAGATGGATGTCAAGCTTGAATTTTTTGGAGAATCAATGGATAATCTAAACATGATTAAGGACAAGCTAGAAGCTGATCTGGAATTAGTTTGTGATCAAGCTACAGAGCTTGCCTCCAGTATTGCAGAGAAGGAGACAAGACTTCAAACTATGCAGTTGGAGCATGAGCAACTAGTAAGGAGGCTGCAAGAATCAGAGCAATACAGAGAAGAACTTGCCCATTTCTCAAATGTAGAAAAAGGCAAATGGGTTGAAAAAGCTGAGGTGCAGAGGGGTAAGGACCCGATGATTGAAAGCATGGTCAACAGGGAGAAAATTCTTCTTCAGGAATTGACTTTGGCAAATTCCAAGCTTGTAGTTGTACAAAAGAGAATAGAAGAAATTACTCAACTTGTTGATGGCTTGAGTGTTTTGGAGAGATCTTACAAGGAGATGCAGAACAATAGAAAGTTATCAGAGGTTCTGAAGAAAGAAATTACATATAACAAGGAGCAGATTGATGCTCTTCAAACATGCAGTAATGAAATGCAGGCAAAGAGGGTTCGGACATTCAGCAAACTAAGTGCTCTTAAGTCACTTCTCTCTGATTTATCTGCTTCAGAAGAATACTGGAAATCTCAAGAATCAAGAGCAAATGAAAAGATTGAAACCTTTACTTGTCTTATGAAGGAAAAAATAGAAGAACTAACTGATCTGCAAACCACTAAAAAGGACCTAGAAGCTGATATAGAACAAACAATTGAGATGGAGGCAACTGCCCAAGCTGAGGTTTGTGAATTGAAAGACAAGCTTAAGCTTGCTGAACAACAGAGGGTTGATGCTGAGAAAATGGTGGTCCAGCTAGACAAGCAAGCTGTTCTATGCTCAGATTTAAGATCATCTGCAGAACATACTCCAATGCAGTTTGTTAAGGCTGCATCCTTGTTGAAAGGTGAAGAAGAAAGAATAAAACTTTTTAATAGTCTAAAAGAATTTACGGAGCAAGTAAATGAACATAGGGAAAATATTAAGAAGTTGGAAGGAAAATTGGATTTGGTAGATTCTTCAATTCAGCAGGTACAATCAAAAGTAAATGCAGAATCTGCTGCTTTGAAGGAGGCAGAGCTTGTATTAGAGAGAATTCTCTATGAAAAGCAAATGTTAATTGAGTCTCAAGAAGAGGCAAGACTAGAATTGGATATTTTGATCTTAGAGCTTCAATCTTCAGAGTTTGAAGTTCAAAGCAAAGAGGAAGAGTTGAATGATAGAAGGGAAGATCTTCAAGATCTATATAACAGGTTATGTGAATTGAAAAATAAAGACAAAATCAATCAAGAGCTAGAACCTGAGTACTGCTTCATCACACAGCAAGTTCTAGCCAAGCTCCAGGATGTTCATGGCTTTGTGAGAGACGCAGATGCTTCATTAGATTCCCGCAAGTTGAATGAACTGAAACAGCTAGAGATTATTGATGAGAAGTAGAATTTGGAAGTTCATGCTTATATATGATGGATTATTGATTGGATTGAATTTTTATAAAGGATTACAGAGCCAATTTATGATCATTGCATCATATGTCCGGTGCAGGTATTCTAAATGAATGAATGCATATAACTGAGAAAGATTGAACATCAAGCTATTACATCGGCATGTATCTGTGTGTATTAATGGAAGATTGCACTTTTCGTAGAATGCTTGAACTATTATAGAAACTTCTGCAATCGAACTCTGTACATGGTCAAAGGGGTTATGAGGTCGAAGCCTTAACTGACTACTTTCTGGATGAATAATACAATTTATATGAAAGTATGGTTCGGTGCTACATGGAATTTAGAGTTTGGAGAACATCTGTTTGCCTGTGCAACTACTGTGTAAATTTGAACTTATATTTTTACAAATTTTGCATTTGAAAATGCGGAATATAATTCATCACAACTATGTAAAAGGTGTTGTTTCCAACTGTTTTTATGTACATAGGGTCATCCAAAGCATATTTTGAGCAATGTTTTGGAGGTGGGGGCTAGCGTTTACTGTTGTAGTGTTATTTTTAGAGCATGATGCTAGCTAAATTTGGTTTCTCATTATATCTTTTCCATTGCTTTCAACGAGGTTTATGTAGCAAGTTAGACGTCAAGTTGAATGAAAAAGATTTTGTGATACTATATTTCTTGCTTGGTAAATTTTGCATAACAGGGCTGAGAACCTGATATTATTTGTTGCAGATGTGTTGTAATGTGATTGCCTATCGTGCTCTAGGGGAGAGAACCCAACCCAATGATTAAGTGGGCAGTTTGGCGCGCTGCCTCCCACCCTTCGTTATAGCTTTGCTCGGTTAGGGTCTTGGCGCGCTTCCATCATGTCCTTTTAGAAGGTAGAAAGGAATCTGGCAGCAAGTACCTGCAACTATAGTTCTAAAGGCCGGAAGGGGGTCCAGTGGAGTTTAGTTGACTATAGGGTGTTTAGTCCAGTCCAGTTCAGTTGGCAACCATCCATATATCGGAAGATGGTCCGTCCCATAGTCACTTGGATCAACAACTCAGTGCGATAGCTATTCGGGAGATGATAATGGTTGGTTATTGTACTTGTCGAGGTGAGAGGAGCGGATTGCTTACTGTGCTTAAGGGAAGAGAACCCAACCCTAAAAAGTCGTTGAGTGGGGTTCAATGCTTGTGAAATTATTAAGTATTAAGACGATCATTTAAAAAAGTGTTAGATGTGTTTTATATCCACTCCTAAAGTTTATATGGGGTTGACAGCCCGATTATAATACTTGGAAATAATATTAAGCCGCTAGGCGGCAATAGCAATAGCAAAGGGGGGAGGAGCGTCTCGGTCGTCTAGCTTACTCCAAACATCAGCAAGGTCCAATGTATTCATGGAAGGGTCCCATGTCTTGTCATCTTTCTATTTTCTTAAATGTGATTTTTAAAACTAGAAGGAATTAAATAAAAATTAACTACATTTGATCACATATAGGCACACTAAAGAGGTCCATTAATGTATGTAAGTTGTGGATGAATTATTTTTTCTTGTATTTAAAATGTTCCTCCATGAATGTTTAAAAAAGGTCTCACACAATTTAAATGTCTGAATAAAATATAAATTTCATGGATGTTATTTAGTTCTACCATAAAAAATGATTTATTGATATGGCTCCATGATCTACTCAATCCAAGCAATAACTTGTAACAAATTTGATTGGAGTGTACTTTATTTCTTGGATTTTGTTCTACTTTTGGTTTGTAATTTTTTTCCCTACTTAGTTCAATTAAGGAAACATTCAATTTACTTTTTTCTATATTTTTCTTTGTCCACTTCAAGTATTTTTTCAATATGTGAGGCTCCAATTAAACCCTCCTTAACCATAGCAAAAAGTATTCTAATAGTGATTAATAAAAACATTTAATTGTGACATTAAGTGCACAATTTGGATTAGAAGATAAGTTTAAATATGGTATTAATTAGAATGTTACATTTTAAATTATTATGTAAACAAGGCTTAAGTGTCTTGGTAGCAAATGTCACTATCAAACAAAATGTATATCTAAAAACAATCATTGATTTATAATTCAAAATACAACTTATGCTTCATTGCCTTTTATGTTCCCATCCTTGCCACTAGAATGCGTAGGGAATAAAACTACAATTTATTCTAAATTGTCATTTTATGTGTTTCTCTTGCTAGCGAAAAATTGTAATGTCCCCTCAGTTAGCATCAGGTGACTAGGGGTTAGCTCATCACTTGACCCTTGTGAGCTAGTAGTTGTGTTTAGAGGGTCCATCTAGACTGTTTCCCAGCTTTTGGGACATTACACATGGCAGTGGTTTCCGTGGGTTCAGGTTTTAGCATTTGCACTTGTTTATTGGCTCATTTTGGACACTTACTATTTATAGTAAGTGATATTTATGGATGTGCTATTTTTGGCAGGGCATCTGGACTCTTGACTTTGGCATCATTTTGGGTGGCACGATTATTTATGGCTTATTTGATGAGTTATTAATGAAGGGGAAACATTAATGATAATTTAATTAATAAGAGCTTATATTATAAAGTTATTTATTAACTTTATTCAAAAGAGGGGAAGGGGGGGGGAGGGAGGGGGCACTTCAAGCCAACGTACCATTAACCCTTCATTTAAAGTACATAATAAAATATTATTTATTTTACCAAAGTCTAAGTGGCACATGAAAGTGAAGTTTATATTATTTTAAATGACTAAAAAGCCACTTGAGGAAATCATGGTTTTTCAAGAAGATATATAAGCCTTCAATGTAAAGTTGACTTCACTGGGATGAATGCTTGACTTTGCATTTATTGGAGTTTGTGCACTTGAGACTTGGGTTTTAGGTTTGGAGGCCATTGGAGAACGTGAAAATCTTTAGTGGGAGAGTTGATTTGAGGTGGTGGAAGATCCATCAAATTTTGGCTACAGGAGAGCTTCACACAGGAGCTCTGATTGTGCTCAATTTGGTGAAAAATTGTGAAGAAATTCATCATTAATGACTTGATGTCAGATCTGAGTGTGAGGGAAACATTCTACAACATTTAATATCTTCTTATATACAAATTTATGAATTTTTGAGGAGGCTTCAGACTGCTGCAAGAGCCATACAGTTTAGGGTCTTGGCGTCTTCTTCCTAGACCCAAGCGCTTGGGCTTTGGGCTCAAAGTTTGTTGCTACAAGGGCGGCTGGGTTAGGTGAAGACTCAGTAATAATAATATCTTGGGGAAAAGTGCTTATACAACTGCAACAACAATCTAATCACAGCTCCAAGGGCGTACCTCCAGGTTCTTTCATAATTTTGTATACATAGCTTGCATGTTAAAGAATAATATTCCTATGAAATTAAAAGATTGTTAGAGCTGATTGGAGAAATAAAAGATTGTTATTTTGCATTTGCATGTAAATCTATATTAGCTATTCAAGTTTGTTATATAGACATTTTACTTTTCAAAGCATTGCATCTCAAAAACACCAAAAAATAAAAAACAATCAAAAAACAAAACAAAAACATCATATCAGAAAAATATCACTAGCAAAGTGAAATTTCTCAGAGGGTTAAGCCAACCAGGCTTACTATAGTGGTATCAGAGCAGTGGTCTTGCCAGCCTGTTGGGTTTTTTTTTGCACATGAGATCACAAGAAGTGGGGCCACATAGGTATTACACCAGACAAAGGAAGGCTGAATAGCAGGGGAAACATGTAGAAGAATAGGTACACCAGGGTTTCATGGAGGAAAGAAGAGAAGGTAGTCCTCCTAGGTTTGCTAGACATGATGAAGAACATGAAGCAAGGAATATTTTTAGAGGAATAGAGGTAGGACAACATCAAATAACAACACAACAACATATAGCTAATGCTTTGCAACAATTAACATTAGCCATACAACATATTGGTCAACCAAGAAGGCCTCACCATGAGCAAGAAGATCATGGAAGTGTAATGGCTACACCTAGGAGTAGAAGAGCATCTACTCTCACATTTGATTGGCCAACCCATCCCACATTTCTACCAAATGAACCGGTTACACCACAGTTGGAAGAGGATCATGAGCCACAATTCATAGATAATTTTATGGCTATTCCTGATGAGTGGAATTTGCTACCACTAGAAGTCAAACAACACATGTGTTTTGATAGATATGTGAGCCAAAAAAGGGAGCACTTAAGAATGAGATTTGACAAGAGATCTTACCCACAAAACAGGGAACTTGAACATGCAACCAACAAACTAACTATGCCTTATTTTGATGGAAGTGGTAAGGTTTCAGCTCATTCTTGGATCAACAAATTGGACACATTTTTATCATTACATCCTATGTCAGAAATTGATGCAATTAAGTTTGCTTCCTTGCACTTGGATGGTATTGCACATGATTGGTGGCACCATGGCATGGTGACACTTCAACGCGATAGAATTACTTCATTTCAGGAGTTTGTTGATAGATTGGTGGAAAGATTTGATAGAAAGGATCCCAAATCTTATTTTAGAGACCTTGCACAACTAAAACAAGTTGGCAGTTTGGAATCATATATTAGTGAGTTTCAAAAACTATCAGTTATGGTCACAGGAATTTATGAGAGAAGGCTGATCATACTCTTTGTGGATGGATTATTTGAGCTAATGAGAGGGTGGATTAAAGCATTTGATCCACCAACACTGCAAGAAGCCATGAGAAAGGCAAGGAGCATGGAACCATCTACCTCATGAAGCAAATTTGTGCCTAAACCATCTTCTTCAAGTGACCAAAAGGTTGTCCCAAAGAAATCAAAAAATTCTGATCCAAAAAAGAAATTTTCAGCATCATTGGATAGAGATACCTACAATGATTTGAGGAAGAGAAAGCTTTTCTTTTGGTGCAAACGACCTTATGATGATAAACACGAATGCCCCTTGAGACCCAAGGGTAAAGCAAAGCAAATGGAATGGTTTTATGAAGGAGAAGACTTGACTGATTTGGATGACTAACAAGCTGCTTATGATGATGAAGAGGCTAAAAATTCAGAAAAAGAAGAGGGAAATGAAGAGGAGCAACAAATAAAAGATGCCTACATCACTAGCATGCAAAAAGAAGGTTCATTCAAGATGAGGGGTATCTTAGCAGGTCAAAAAGTGATCTCTCTATTGGACACAGGGGCTACTCATAACTTTATAGATGTACGATTTGTAGAGAGATGTGGTATTCAGACACATGAATTTGAAGGAATCATAGTAAAGTTTGCTGATGGCTACACATTGAAGTGTGAAAGAATGGTTTCGGATTTGCCTATGCGACTCAACAACTTCGAGTTTAAGGCTGATTTCTATGTTGTGAACATGGGGGATACCGATGTTGTGCTTGGCATGCGTTGGTTGCATGCTATTGGGTAGTTTACTCTCAATCTCAGGGACATGGAGGTGAAATTTCAGATTGATGGTAAAACTCACGTACTCAAAGCCATTAAGGACAACACCCTGAAGGTAATTTCTTACAGGAGGATGGAGACATTAGTTTGTCATGATATGGTAGATTGGGCAGCAGAGTTTTTGGTGATGCCCACATATGATGAACAACAAAAACCTTCATACCATTCAGACATATAGGAACTCAGGATGAAACACTCCAAAGTGTTTAGTGACATACCTCCTGGAAGGCCACCAAATAGGGGTATTGAGCATGTCATTGAGTCAGAGGAGGGTGCTAAGCCCGTTATGATCACCCCCTACCATCATCCCAAGAGATTGAAGGATGAGATAGAAAAAACAATTAAGGAGTTGTTGGCTATGGGGCACATACAGCCTAGCAAGTCTCCCTTTGCATCTTCCATGGTATTGGTGAAAAAGAAAGATGGTTCTCTATGCATGTGTATCGTCTATTTACAGTTGAACAAGAGAACAATGAAAAATAGGTATTTGATCCCACGCATAGATGAGCTGATTGATGAGCTCCATGACGCATGTTTCTTCTCGAAGATTGACTTGAGGTCTGAATACCATCAGATTAGGGTTAGAGAGCAGGACATCGAGAAGACTGCTTTTCATTGCCATTGTGGACATTACAAGTTTCTGGTTATGCCATTTGGCTTAACCAATGCACCTGCTACTTTCCAGTCTACAATGAACAGAGTTTTACAGCCATGGCTAAGGAGATATGTATTAGTATTCTTTGATGATATTTTGGTTTACAGCCAGACATGGGAGGAGCATCTGGCTCATTTAGATACAATATTAGGCATACTAGATAGGGAGTCCTTGTACACCAAGGAGTCCAAGTGTGCCTTGGGGATGACAGAGTTGTTATATTTGGGGCATATTATCAGTGCAGATGGGGTATGCATGGATCCAGATAAGATTCGTGCTATTATGGATTGGCCAGTTCCAGAGAATTTGACTCAGCTTAGAGGGTTTCTTGGATTGTGTGCCTTCTACTATTGTTTTGTTAGAGGATTTTTGCGTCATGCAACACCACTCACAGATCTGACACGAAAGGGGGCTTTCATATGGACTCCTTAGGGATATGAGTGCTTTGAGAAGTTCAAGACTTTGATGACATCATGTCCAGTCCTGGCACTTCTTGATTTCACTAGACCATTTGAGTTACATTGCGATGCTTCTGGAGAGTGCATTGGTGCCATGCTTATGCAGGGTAAGCACCCCATAGCTTTCAAGAGTAGGAAGCTAAGATGGCCATAGATGAGCTACAACATTTACGATAAGGAGATGTTAGCCATCATGCATGCATTGGCTAAGTTCAAATAGTATTTAGTGGGAAGTCGGTTCATTGTGAAAACTGATCATAATAGTTTGAGGCATTTCCTTGGTCAGAAGGATTGGAATGAGTGGAAACATAAATGGATCAGCAAAATTCAGTCTTATGATTTTGACATTTCATATGTCAAGGGCACTCAAAATGTAGTAGTTGATGCATTGTCATGCTGCCCCCACTTGAGCTCTATGGTTGAGATATCAGAGGACTAGAGGCATTTGATTATAGCTGAGTATGCCAAGAACCCTTGGGCTTCTAGCTTCATTGAGGGGACCATCCAGGACAACAGATACACTCTTGCAAATGAGCTTATCATTTACAAGGAGAGGATATATTTGGTCCCAGGATCCGACATGAAGAACAAAGTACTGAGAACCTTTCATGATTCACCATTGGTGGGCATCCCAGATATTATAAGACTTACAGACAGGTTTGGGAGAGGTTTACATGGAAAGGTCTCAAGACTGATGTTCTTCGTCATGTTAGAGAGTGCACTGTTTGTTAGCAAAACAAATAGGAGCACACATTTCTAGTAGGATTGCTTTAGCCGCTCCCCATTCCTGAGAGGAAATGGGAATGTATATCTATGGATTTCATTTTGGGCTTGCCAAAAGCCCAGGGCAGGGATTGTTTATATGTGGTGGTTGATCGTTTGACGAAATATGCTCATTTCTTTCCGATTACCACTACATATTCAACGACACAGGTGGCAGATCTTTTCTTTTGTGAGGTGTTCAGACTACATGGTTTGCCTTGGAGCATAGTTAGTGACAGAGATCTTTGGTTCATGGGCCACTTATGGCAGGATATTTTTTGATTATGTGGGACCGAGTTGACTCCAAGTACTAGTTACCACCCTTAGACCAACAAACAAACTGAAATAGTGAATAAATGGGTGGAAGGATACCTACAAAATTATGTGACAAAATAGCAAGGGGCTTGGGTTAGGTGGATCTACTTGTGTGAGTACTGTTATAATTCCACCTACCACATGACCATACATATGTCACCGTTTTGAGCCTTGTATGGATTTGTTGCTCAGTGATAGTAGGGTACCACGTGCTGGTGATCTTTTGCAGGAGCATCCAGACATTATGCAAGCACTTTAAGAAAATATACATAAGGATCAAAATCAACAAAAACAATATGCTGACCAGAGGCGAGTGGGGCGTTCATTTGAGATTGGTGACATGGTATACCTTATGCTGCAACCCTACATATAGTCTACACTCTGGAGGAGTGGGGAAGAGAAGCTCTAGCCATTGTATTATGGGCCATTCAGGGTGATTCAGAGAGTTGGCAAGGTGGCATATGAGCTTGAGCTACCGACAGGCAGTAGGGCACATAATATCTTTCATGTATCATGCCTAAAGAAGGCGTTGGAATGTCATATCATTCCTTCTACTACACTTCCACCCCTTGATGATGAGGGCAGATTGGTTTTGGTTCCCAAGGCTATTCTAGAGACGAGAGAGAGACATCTTTGGCGTACAGTCATCAGGGAATATTTGGTCAAGTGGAAGGATTTGCTAGTTGAGGATGCTACGTGGGAGCATGGGGATATTTTGCAGCATCCAACTTTGTGATTGCTTGAGGACAAGCAATCTTGGGGAGGGTGGATTGTAATGTCCCCTCCTTAGTCAACATCAAGTGACTAGGGGTTAGCTCATCACTTGACCCTCGTGAGCTAGCAATTGTGTTTAAAGGGTCCATCTGGACTGTTTCCCCAACTTTTGGGACATTACACATGGCAGTGGTTTTTGTGGGTTTAGGTTTTAGCATTTGCATTTGTTTGTTGGCTCAGTTTGGACACTTACTATTTATAGTAAGTGATATTTATGGATGTGCTATTTTTGGTAGGGCACCTGGACTCCTGACTTTGGCATCATTTTGGGTGGTACAATTATTTATAGCTTATTTGATGAGTTATTAATGAAGGGGAAGCATTAATGATAATTTAATTAATAAGAGCTTCTATTATAAAGTTATTTATTAACTTTATTCAAAAGAGGGGGGGCACTTAAAGCCAACATACCATTAACCCTTCATTTAAAGTACACAATAAAATATTATTTATTTTGCCAAAGTCTAAGTGGCACATGACAATGAAGTTTATATTATTTTAAATGACTAAAAATCCACTTGAGGAAATCGTGGTTTTTCAAGAAGATATATAAGCCTTCAATGTAAAGTTGATTTCACTGGGATGAATACTTGACTTTACATTTATTGGAGTTTGTGCACTTGAGACTGGGGTTTCAGGTTTGGAGGCCATTGGAGAATGTGAAAATCTTCAGTGGGAGAGCTGATTTGAGGTGGTGGAAGATCCACCAAATTTTGGCTATAGGAGAGCTTCACACAGGAGCTCTGATTGTGCTCAACTTGGTGAAAAATTGTGAAGAAATTCATCATTAATGAATTGATATCAGATTTGAGTGTGAGGGAAACATTCTACAACATTTAATATCTTATTATATATAGATTTATGAATTTTTGAGGAGGCTTTAGGCTGCTGCAAGAGGTGTACAATTTAGGGTCTTGGTGTCTTCTTCCTAGATCCAAGTGCTTGAGCTTTGGGCTCAAAGTTTGTTGCTACAGGGGCAGCTGGGTTAGATGAAGACTTAGCAATAATAATATCTTGGGGAAAAGTGCTTATACAACTACAACAATAATCTAATCATAGCTCCAAGGGCATACCTCCATGTTCTTTCATAATTTTGTATACATAGCTTGCATGTCAAAGAATAATATTCCTATGAAATTAAAAGATTGTTAGAGTTGATTGGAGAAATAAAAGATTTTTATTTTGCATCTGCATGTAAATCTATATTAGTTGTTCAAGTTTGTTATATAGGCATTTTACTTTTCAAAGCATTGCATCTCAAAAACACCAAAAATTAAAAATAATCAAAAAACAAAACAAAAACATTAGATCAGAAATATATCATCAGCAAAGTGAAATTTCTCAGAGGGTTAAGCCAACTGGGCTTACTACAAAAATCCATTTATATAGGTTATTTTTAATAAAGCATAAATCTCACATTGATATATCTTTAGAGATTAAAAGTATAATGTGTATTTGTAAGGAACAAACTTGTAAGGATGAAAAGTTTATTCCTTGCACTTTTCCTCTTGTTTTGTACCATTTTGTTTGAGCATCCTAATTATATTTCTCTTGTACATTGATTTGATTGATTTGGTGCTTCTGTTGACCCTAATTAAGCAATAACTTGTAATAAATTTGATTGGAGTAGTGTACTTTATTTCTTGGATTTTGTTCTAGTTTTGGTTTGTAATTTTTTTTCTTACTTTGTAGTTCAGTTCAATTGAGGAAACGTTCAATTCACTTTTTCCTATATTCTTCTTTGTCCACTTCAAGTATTTTTTAATATGTAAGACCCCAATTAAACCCTCCTTAACCATAGAAAAACATATTCTAATAGTGATTAATAAAGACATTTAATTTTGGCATTAAGTGCACAGTTTGGATTAGAAGATAAGTTTAAACATGGTATTAATAAGAATGTTAACATTTTAAATTATTATGTAAACAAGGCTTAATTGTCTTGGTAGCAAATGTCACTATCAAATAAAATGTATATATAAAAACAACCATTGATTTATAATTCAAAATACAACTTATGCTTCATTGCTTTTTATGTTTCCATCCTTGCCATTAGAATGCACAGGGAATAAAACTACAATTTATTCTAAATTGTCATTTTATGTGTTTCTCTTGCTAGCAAAAATTCCATTTATGTAGGTTATTTTTAATAAAGCATAAATATCACATTGATATATCTCTAGAGGTTAAGTATAATGTGTATTTGTAAGGAACAAACTTGTAAGGATGAAAAGTTTATTCCTTGAATTTTCCTCTTGTTTTGTACCATTTTTTTGGGAATTTTAATTATATTTCTCTTGCACATGATTTTGATTGATTTGGTGCTTCTATTGATCCCGATTTAGAAACATCATCATAACTCTCACATCATTGTTCCCTCTATGAGCTTTAGGGTCGTGGATGCAACTTTGATTCACTTTGTTCAATTTCAAAATTAATTGTGGCCCTAAGTTGATTTAGTTCTTGTTGAAGTTGGAAAAAATTAACTCCATAGCTCCCAAAGATCGCATGCAATCAAACACTTGTCATAGAAAGAGATAATATCAAAGCTATGGAGGCCAAGAGCTATTGATCCAAAAAAGCATGAATCATAATTAATGTGCATTTTAATGATTATACAATAAAAAATCCTTATAAAAGGATAATAAACCTAGAAACCCTAGGTGAGGATAAACAAGATCATGACATGTGTCCTCATCTTATGACATGAGGCATAAAAAGAACATAACCTAAGTAAGCTTAATTAATTAGAGGAAAAGGGACCTAATAATTAAGTAAATAATTAATTAGGAAATACCTTTTACTTTAACACACCCCCTTAAGAGAAATTTAGGGAGAATCTCAAAACTTTAAAGATGAATGCATGATGGGTCCGTAAAAACAAGGCCTAGCGACGTACCCATGTACAAACAAAAGATCTCTCAAAACCAAAGAAAAGGAGAAAACCCTGTGGGAAAAAAACTCCTCTCCAAAAGAGAGAAATACAAGTGAAGGTATAAGAAGCCTTCAAACTAAATTATCCTAAAAGAGTAGGAACAAAGGATGAACATGAGAACACCATTGAAGCATGAAGAAGTTGCAAACACTGTTGAAGAATGACTATGTTGAAAGAAGAATGTCCTTTGAAATTAGGATGAAGATTAGGATCAAGAAGACAAAAATCTACATGAGTGCCCCCATCGACACTACTCAACCAATGACCTGATGGAAAACAAAGGCAACAATCTAAAAGTCACTGATATAGATGACACATAAATTTGCATAAGTGACCCTAGTGACACTACTCAACCAATGCATGAAAAATGCAAGTAAAAAATATAGGTACCAATAGTATGAAGAAACTGATCAACTGAAGATGGAAGGTCGCCTCCGCAAAATAGGAATACAAGAGTGTCTATATGGTAAATGTACCATATCATCAAAATGCATGGGTAACCATTTGATGTATCCACCTAGTACATAGGAACAAAAACTAGACACATAACTCACTCCAGATCAAAACCAAGGAAGTATTAACACCAACAATATGATACCCCCATAATATGGAGAAGGGAGAGATATGACAGGTTTATTGAAAAGTGAATGCCATAATGTAGTGCATGAAAAAAGAACTAGCAATATCAAATAGTGCATGACGAAAACAAAAAAGGCTGTGCAAACAAAAAGACACACTCGCATGAAGGTAGACAAGGTTGTGATTGCATTTATAAGAAGCCCACACAACAAACCCCCTATGACACTTTATGAAGTAGTGTGAGTATAATAATGAAACAACATGATGTGCAAGATCCCAATACATGTATAATACTGAGGGACTTTATTTTAGTATGTTTACATATGAGAAGTGCTTACAATGGAAGCTCACAATGTCCAAAAAAGACCACATGTTGAAAATACAATTCTCTAATAGAAAATGAGGAAAATAATAGCACTATGATGAAGTACACAAAACTCACGCACTTTAAAAAATGAGACCCAAAAAGGAGTTCAGATGTAGAAGATATGACCCATCAAAGTCTCCAAAACAAGGATTGCACAACAACAACATTGAGAAAATTTATTTTTGGAAAAAACTAGGAGCCAAAAATGAAAACCACCTACACTATTGTGAAGACCATAAAATTCTACCCTGTTTAAAAAAAAATGCATTGAAAAAGACCACTATATGGCTGAGATATCACTTGGTAGATTGAGTGCAAAATTGAAAATCCCAACAAAGAGGGTAGGGCTGGGAAAAAAAGGCACTTTCACCAAGTTTGGCAAAAACACCTCCAAATTTGGAGATTCGCCAAATTTAAAACCTATGATAAAAAAATTCTCCAGGTATAGGTATGAGTTGGATTTATTGGAAACAAATTATTGGCAAGTTTTTATTTAAAGGTAAAAAAAATGCTAAAACAACATATTATTTTTATAGGAAAAATAAAAAAAATTATATTAAAAAAAAATATTAAAAGGGGTGGCAGGGGCATTGAGCCCACCCCATGCCACCTCTAGGTGAGGCCGAGGGGCCGTCGCCTTGCCAATGGTTGGGGTGGTACCCTCGTGGTACCCCCCATAGTGGGTGGGGCCTAAGGGGCTTGCCACCCTTGCGATGACAAGGTTGTGTAGGGGGCAGGTACCTTTGTGATACCCCCTAAAAGAATTTTAATATATATTTTTACAACAAAAAACCTATAAGTTTTTTAAATAATTTTTTTAATTTTTTTAAAAAAATTCATAGGATTATTTTTGAAAAATACTCTATTGACATGTAGGGAGGTTGTATGACCTCTTTGACATTTTTTTTTCCTCAAATATTCCCAATATGGATTTTCATGATTTGACAAACAATCTTAAGGTTTTTGGGCCTCTTGAGCATGATGACAATGTCTGTTTTGGCTCAAAATGCTCCAAAATTGCAGCTACCCTCTAGATCTAGAAAAAAAAGCAATTGCTTCAAACCCTTGTAGATCTGACCTCTAGAGTCCAAATCAAGTGAAACAAAAGGCAGATCTGACTTTTTCTATAGCTCTAAATCTAATGGAAGACTCTGTTTTGATCTAAGATACATCAAATGATAGCTCAAGGAAAAAAATATTATAAAAGGAGAGGGGATTACAAGTTTGGAGCTTTGATATCATGTTGAAGTTGGAAAAAATAATCTCGATAGCTCCCAAATATCACTTGCAATCAAACACTTGTCATAGAAAGAGAGAATAGTAAAGCTATGGAGGCCAAGATCTATTGATCCAAAAAAAATAATCATAATTAATGTGCATCTTAAAATGATTATACAATAAAGAATCCTTATAAAAGGATAATAAACCTAGAAATCATAGGTGAGGATAAAACAAGATCATGACATGTGTCCTCATCCTATGCCATGATACATAAAAAGAACATGACCTAAGTAAGCTTAAGTATTTAGAGAAAAATTGACCTAATAATCAAGTAAATAATTAATTAGAAAAACCTTTTACTCTAACAGTTCCAATTAGTCATCACTTACCAACTAATGTAGGAGTATTTTGGTCCATGAACAAATCCATGCCACCAAAAACATTAGTAGGATATCTATTAAATAAATAATTAACTTTCTTTAGTTTTGGTTGTTTGGCCTAGAGCTTTCTTTCAATCAAACACACACTTGGAAGGTTGCTATAGGCTGCCTATATGTTTCCCTAAGGTTATAAACCTACCTATGATTAAGCTAGATGTCATCTCTAGGTTGCTTTAAGGTCATCTATGAGTTGCTTCAAGCATACAACATGATTCTAAGTGCCATTTAGACTATTGTAGGTACTACGATAAGATATTATATGTATTTGGAAATACACTATAAGTTGGGTTGATTTGTTCATGTGATTATCATTGCATTAAAAAATATAATTGATTTCAAATGGATGTATATTGATCTCATGTGACATATAGGTAGTTGTTATTATATTTAATGATCAATTTCCTTCTTAAATGAGTTGTGTCTCTATCTTTTTTTCACTAGCAATGTTGGGTCAAATCATTATGATTGGATTGCTACTCATTTGCTCCTAGCTTCACTTCTCATCTCCTTAGATATGAAAATTGGTCATATTTTGTTGTGGGACATTTCTTGTGCTACTATTTATTGATGGCTACGAAAGATGCTCAAAGGGGTGTTTGGAAGTCTCAATGACATTTGGACATTGAAAGGCTATCATTAGTGAGTGTGTTGGTAAACATATCAATTCCCTTTTTTGGATTGTCATTAGCATCAACCCCAATTGTATTATATCTAGTGGAATACATAATTGTTATGGTTGGACTAGATGAATAAACAATACACTTTTGTTTCCTTACTGTGTTGTCCTTAGGAGGAGGTATAGTGACAATATTTTCAAAAGTTTTGGACTGAACCCATCTCTTTGTCCTCATGAAAATATATTGTGTACTTTCTCTAACTTCTACAACTCCCTTTTCTTCCTAGTTGATCAATGAAAGAGGTTGCATTTAAATGGTAGAAATGAAAACTAGGTCCACTAGGTTTAAACCATCATCTTCTATACCTTCTACATTAATAGATTTTGACTTTCTCTATGGTCACCCTCATCTAGTCTCTTTTTCTAACTTCAAATTCATTAGCATAGTCCTCCCATAAATATTCCACATGGTGAACAAGATTATATGAAAGATATATGTTATCCTTGACATAGTTTTTGCTATCGAAATCCATTTTAGCTATTTAAAAATGAATTCTTTTTATCATTACCAACCTCACCATATTCTATGCATCAAAATAAGAATCAAGTACAAGCAGTAGCTTAGAGTTATGAGGAAGAAATACCCTACCTTATTTCTACCTTTGCACTTCTTAGTTACCACTCTCATTAGTTTGCATACTTCAATCAGGATGAAATAATCACTCACATATTTAGGCAATTTGTATGAAGAACCTTCAAACCCATCTATCCTCAAATATGAAAATTTAGAATATTGAATGCAGAGGATACAATATTTGGTGATCAATTGTGATGCTTTAGGTGAGATCCTAAGTCATATGTCTCCTTTCATTTCTTTCACACTCAACACACTTCAAAGGAATCTTTGACTCTTCTAAAGTACTTACTATAAATGTCCTACTAAAGTTGGGGGTAATATTCATATATTTTTATAGTGTTATCATATATCCCTTGACTCCATAGACTAGGCCATAATCTTGTGCTTGCAATAGCACAAAAAAAGAGAGAAGATATGTAGAATTTTTTTTTCTAAAGATTGAACAATTTGTTCATGCAAATAATCATTTATTATTTTTCCCTAATCAATAAATTGTGACTCATATCCAAATGTAAGGACATACTGACACATTACCATTATCTTTTAGGTCCCTATAACCCTATTAAACAAAGTGATTATTGTGTGTGTGTGAAATGTGCAAAGTTAGTATCAACACAAAAATTAATGAAACAAATTATATTAAAGATTAAAAGTAAAGAAGCTACTCTAAATTGCAATTTAACGAATCTTTCAAGAACGTCTCATTTTCCTCTATTCTTAATGATTCCTTTAACCCTTTGGCCCTTAGATTTCTATGTGCATAAAGGCTATTAGAATGACACTTACGAAATGAGATTAGTATTCAACATGCAAATCAACTAAGCTCCTACATGAAACTATACGATGGGAAGGATAATGGATACTATGATGAATGGATGATGATGTTTATGATGAATGGACCAACGGTTGTGGATACTATGGTAGTGATCTATATGATTATACATATGCTCAAATGCAAACTATTAAAATGCTAATCTAAAATGCAACTATGATGTAATGGAGGACATAAAATGTAACTATGAAGCAAAGTGTTAGTCTAAGATCTAACTATGATGCAAAAACTAATTATAAGACCCCAAAGTGCTCCCAAGCTCAAACGATGTTCTTGCATGATAACTTTACTTCAAATGTGGATACAAAATACAATGCCCAAGGGTTGTATTTATAGCCTTTTCCAAGCATATAGTGAGGTGGCAATAATCAGCAGTCCAGATTCAAACAAGAAGAATGGATGGTGAAGATGGAGAGAATCAAGATGTCCCCTTGACCAAAGAAAACATGCCATTTGGATGGAAGAATCTCTTGACCAATGGGCAACATGCCATTTGGATGTAAGACTCAAGTGTGGGAAGAAAAGACCATGTGCCTTTAAAATTGGAGGAAGTGTGTGAGGAATAAGCCATGTGCTTTTTTAAAATGGGTTGAAGATAATTCTAATTAAAAATTAGAGTTATTTAATTTCATGTGACCATGGTGAGGTGGCACAAAAATTTGTAGACATGTGCTCAAATTCCTAATTGAGATTAGTGAAGATTAATTAAATAAAACAAGCTTATGGAAATTTGTTTATTTAATTAATTTAGAAGAATATGTTTTTAGATTTGGAGAATTTAGAAAATGAACAATATAAATAAATTGAGAATTTATTTATATGCAGTCGAAATATTAATTAAATAGCTAGTATTTAATTAATTAAATTCCATGACCGTTTTTAGGTGTATACAATTATATCAAAAATTCCTTCTGTAAAATGAGCCTTCTACAAACCTTTAGGAATATGAGACTTTCCCTTTTTAGGAACTTTTAACTAATTCTTAGCAATATTATTTGTACATGTGTCTTTCTTATCTTGGAAGTAGTGGATATCTATTCCAACACTCACCTTAGAAAATTGAACCCTTTGAGGCAATATAAGAACATGACTAATATTCAAACCATCTAACTTGACAACAACTTTGTCATCAACAACCATGTTAGATCTCAAAATCATTGCTCTTTTCCCTAGAACTATATTTCATCCACGAGGGTAGGGTTGTCAACAAATGAATGAAATTAGTCCATCAACAAAACTATGGAGGAATTAGAGCCAACTCAATGGGAGTGGGTTAGATATCCTACGCTTCAAGCTCAACTTAGACTTGAGAAGGTATTACCATGGGTATACCTCAATAGGTATTAAACTGACATAAAACCATACCTACCTTGATGTCTTGGTCTTAAAGATTGTCTTTGGAAAAATAAAAACTGGTTATATATGACCCTTATATAGTTGATAAGACCATGCAAGCATGACCCACATAAATTGTGTCTACTAAATATTCACTCGAGAATGATTTATTGGTTATATCAAAAATCATGGGCGCATAGGAAGGGTCACCTATGTTATGAAAAGGTGTGTTGTCCACCTTGCATAATGTTATAATATAATATTTATTTATTATATAGTGCACCTAGGAAATCTAGGGATGCACACATCAAATGGGTCTAGTATTATTGGGGTCACTTTATGTGTTGTATGCAACATTGTGATTAAATATTTAATGTGGGGTTGCACATGCGAATAATATTTAATATTGGGAAAACTTAGTACCGATATTAAATGAGGGATTAATGGATTTGTAAGCTAATAGTATTAGTCACATGGTTTTATGTAATACCACATGGTGATTTTGTGTGAGCTTGCTTCTATAAAAGAAAACACATGGGTAGTTGTCTAAGGTTGGCTAGTTGGTAGGTTAACTCTTGTTCGCATTTGTGAGGGTTGAAGCATGGCATGAGATGTGTGGTATTTTTCATATGGATTTTGAATACTTGTTTGCATAGATTTCTCTATTTGGATTATGTGGAAATTATCTTGGGCAGATGCATATTTCCTTTCAACCTAAACTAAAATACTCATTAATTTTTTTTGGAAGATGTGAGATTAGAGTATGATCCCATACTAGTGCCCATCTATTGGTAAATAGATTCACGACACTAAGAAGAAAAAACACAAGAAAGTAAGAGCATGTAGCGATGCATTTACATACACTGATGAATATGAAACCTTGCTACATAGCATACTTAGTAATCCAAACACAAATGCATATATTCATACATAAAGTGAGAAAGATCATTACATGCATTGTAATGTTTTTAGAACACTATTACATTCATCTAACTCAATATTACATTCATGCCAACATGTGTGGCAAGGGAAAATCCCTATCTTCATCTAAGAAACCCTCCTAAATACATACATAGTGCCATGGAGACATTATACAACACAAAACCCCTTCAAATACTAGTCTCCTAGTAAATTGAAATATGGAATTAATGGATGCCTTGCAATATTTATTGGCATCAGGATACCAAACCAAGACCAACCTCTTTAAAATGATACTAAAAAATATGCATATACCTCTAGGTGCTAAAACCTCAATTTTTTTGATTGTAGTGTAGTTGAATCCATGATGGAGGATGAGTTGTGCTAGAAAAATGTTGTAGACTGAAGGAAGAGATCAACATTAAAGTTTGGTGGGTGAGCATTTTGTAGTAATGGTGGTAGGTGAAATTAAAATCGTGCACTAGAAATAGTTGTACCTAAACACATTAAAAAATTACCAATTAATCTATGGATGGTGAAAGATACATTGATGTCATCTTAAATTAGTTAGAGGAGTAGGTGAGATATAGCCACCAAGAAAAACCATAAAAAATTAGATGTTCAAATTCCTTCAGAGACTTCTAAACATAGAAATGAAGCTTTATTGGCTCCTAGAGTCTATTTGGACCATTTGTGAGAAAACCAACTTGACTTTCACCTTTGTAAGAAAAAGTGACCCACCAAAATTTTGGGAAAAAGCCACCCATCTAGTCTTCTGGGAAAATCTAAGTGAACCTACCAACTTGCAATACTTTAACAAATCTAGTTTGGATGAAGAGTCTCGATGATGATGTCAACATAATGGGATGACATTCATGACAACATCTTTAATGCACAAATATAGGAAGGAGAAATGAAACTAGACCTTGCAAGAAAATCCATTGAACTAGATGAAAGGTGAAGTAAATGAATAAGTTCAGATGGGGGTTGAACTCTAGAAGCCATGAAATTGGGCTTAATAGAGGGCTTGCAAGAAGGGACAAGTGAACTAGCTAAAACATTTAAAAGTTTAGTTCAATTAGACATTGGTTTATACAAAGATAAAGGACGTTTAGTAGGACCTTTTGATTCCCACAAAAATAAAGGAAGTTCAATAGGATCTGCAATTCCTACAAAAATAAAGGAAGTTTAATTGGGAATTAGGTTCTTGCAAAACTAAAGGAAGTGGATTTTATGAGAAAAAATAAGTGAACTAAACACTTATGGAAAGAGGAAGTTCAGTTGGGCATTGAGTTCTCGCAAAACT
The DNA here is from genome assembly GCA_007258455.2 of Sequoia sempervirens. Taxonomy (NCBI): domain Eukaryota; kingdom Viridiplantae; phylum Streptophyta; class Pinopsida; order Cupressales; family Cupressaceae; genus Sequoia; species Sequoia sempervirens. The sequence goes on from VDFB02193867.1 coordinate 734,671,704, forward strand.
AAAGGAAGTGGATTTTATAGGAAAAACCAATTGAACCATATTTTTCGGGGAAAAGCAATTGAACATGATGAAAAGGGGAAGTTCAATTGGGCACTGTGTTCATGAAAAATAAAACTTATCCATTTTTCTATTTTTTCATCTTTTGTTGGGATCGATAATTGAACTAACCTTTGCGGGAAAACCCAACCAGATAACTTTTTGTAGGAAAGTACATATGAACTACACACTTGAGTGGGTTGTAAGGGAAAAAATTACAAAGGCATAAGTTTCATCCCTTAGAAAATTCTACAAAACTTCCAAAAGAAACTAGGACTAATTGTTCATGCTCTACTCAACTATGTTGACAAATTTGGCAAGAGATTGCCCAAATTGGATATATCAAATCAGTTATTAACAAATGGGTTGAAAAGGTCAAATGTACACATGGAATTTTATTGGATTCAAGAAAAAGGGGCATTATGAAATTAAATCCCAATAAATTTAGTTTGGGTCATATGCCTTTTGCAAGCACAATAAGGATCTAGATATCTAGGAAAAAACCACAAAAAATTGATAAAACCATAGGGGATGAGATTGAAACATGATGAGCAACAAAAAAGCTATATACATGATGAGATCACTATCAATTAGCAAGATAAAACATGAACAAAAAGGGTATAGATATGACACAAAATTTTAACACAAAGCAAGGCAACCTTGTAGAGGAAGGATAAAACATTTGCCTCTAGCAAAGAGAAGTCATTTTAAGGAACTGATTTTCCTCAACCCATAGTTGTTTCCTTCACCCAACTACAACAAGAGCATCCTTCTCATTTTAAGCACAACTTGGTGATTGCATATGAAAAAATGAAGATATCCTCCATCATTGACCTTTCCATTATATGGAACCCATAGGACACATGCCGCCACATTGTCTAGCACTACATTATTTATCTTTATAGCAATTGAGGGAACTAATTGAAAAATAAGGCCAATAGAAAAAGAAGCCATGATATCTTCATATTTGATAACCTCCATAGGTGAATTGAGGGATAAAGAGAATACCTCCAATTCACATTGCACAAAAAAATTCCATCTCATCTTGTTGACCTACATAAGGAAACTCATCTTCTAGAAAATCATTATATTTTTTTTGAAGCTTTGGTATAAAAGAAACTTGAGAAACAAGTTGATCATTAGCCTGGAGAATATGTTACTTCTTAACACCATCACAAGATATGTGTTGGGAACAAGTGAAGCACTCAAACTTAGGCACAATATCATCCAAACCACAAGGAGCTACACCTTCATCATAAATAAAATCCTCGTACTTAAATTTACTCATGTAAGTGAAAACATGAAAACAACATACCTTGAAATCACTTATGTTGATGCAACATTCATCAACACATCCTTTCGGATCAAGAGACACCTCATGTGAGGAGATACACTCCTCTAATTGTCTCTCTATTTTAGTCATTTCTTCGTAATCTGCTATACTACATGTGTTGCATAAATTAGACCTATGACACATCTCTTCTCCCACTTTCAACTCAACATAAACAATTTCATATGACTCTTTTGAAGTGCACTATCATGAGGAAGACTACATTTTTGCACACCAAAGAAAGAGGCTCTCATATGTCTACACATGATCACCAACATCACATTCTTCAAGTGCTATATTTTCATATTTAACATCATCAATTGTACAAAAAATAATTTTTACATTTTTCTCTTCATGTGCAACTACATAGGTATGCTATCCTCATGCAAACAAGCAACAACAAATTCAAAATTCAAAAAAGGCTATTGCAAGAATGAAGGTGTTGTCATTGATGTCAACTGGTCAATTGGTTATCAACTGGTTGCTGTTGTCATTGATGTTACAAATGCAGGTTATTGACTATATATGTTGAGGATATTGAGAAAATTGTATTGAAGGAAGAGTGCAGGTGTTCAATGGTTGTTGAAAAATATGCCTCAACTTTTTGGCTTGAATCTCTCTTAAAAACTTGGTGTTTTTCACTTGTTGGCCTTCATTTCCGGACTATTGCTGAAATCTAGAACCTTGAAACCTAAGTTGTGGGGTTTTGAAAGATCATAACTTGGTGACATTGAGCTTGTCGCAAGATTTCTGAACCTTGGAACATATGTTGCGGGGTTTGTGAGTTTCATAACCTCCTGACATGGCAATCTCCTTGTTGTTGCGGGTTTTGGAAAATTTATAACCTCTGACGGAGGTTATGAAGTTCGAGTTTTTTCTGACTTGGCGACATCTAAGATTAGCATATTGGTGGATGTGGCTTCATTGAAAAGACTCTAAAGGTGGTCTCCTCAATGGATCGATGACTCTCATTGGTGGAACTCATGGACTTCGATGGGACCCTCAACCTTGTCTCATCGATGAGCTGATAGAAATGAAGTTGCAAAGTATACATCTATGGGAGATGAATTGGTGTCACCCTAATATGGCGATGGTTGAATTGGTGAACCTGAATGGTACGATAGTCAAAAGCGGTGGACAAGTGATGTGTTGAAATGTGGCACAAATTCATTTGTTGATTCTACATCACTGTTGTGAATCAATAATCATTGGACTGAAAACTGTATTTCCTGATAGTGATATATTTGCATTAAATGCATGATCTGGCTCTAGGGTTGACAGAGAGAATATGGTAATATTCTCTATAATTGAATTAATTGTTGGGTGGATTGATGTGTGCTGGATGGCAGTGTGTGTGACCCGAGATGAAGGAAGCTTGTCGGTGAAGATAGTGAAATTAATGGAAACCTAATGGTGGTTGTGTGATCTTACATGGTATGCTTTTACGAGCATTGTAACAGTGTGTGAGGAGAATGGTAACTAGTATCTCAGTGTGAGGTTGACTAAGGGATTGTATTGCTCCTATGAGTTAACATCTGAAAGTGAAGTTTGTAACTTTTTATGTAATCTATTTACTATAATACAAAGTGACTTTACTTGGTGTGTGGGTTTTTCTCCTATAAGGGTTTTCCCACGTAAATATGGTGTTATCTCTGTGTGTGATAATTTGTCCATTCTTTTGTTCTATGAATGTGCATCTCAAACAAATGTAACTTGTTAAATAAATGTTTTTTTTGCACTTATTTCATGAGGATTTTGCATTAGGAAGGTGTTTTTGCATTGCTGCTTTCCTTACAAGTGGTATCAAACCCTGGCCAGTTGTGTTATCCTTGTGAGTAGGGCTTGGTTTTTTTGCTAATCATATTTAGTGGGAGTCTTGCAAAAGAAGAACTGATTGTCTTTTTTACAGTTTGAGATGGCAAGTACATCAGGTAGTGTAGGAATTGAAAAGTTCAATGGTGGCAATTTGGAGTTGTCGAAAATCAAAATGGAAGATTTGTTGGTGGATAGAGACCTATGGATTTTTGTGTCTAGAAATATGCCACAAGGTATGAAGCAAGAAGATTGGGACCTTGCAGATAGAAAAACTAGAGGGTTGATAAGACTTTGTCTAGCTGATTTTGTACTCTTGAACGTCCATGAGGAGAAGATTGCATCTTCATTATGGAAGAAAATGGTGTCATTTGTTAGGGAAAGCCTTTGGTGAATAAGTTATTCCTAAGGAAGAATTTTTACTCCTTAAAGATGGAAGAAGGTGCATCTGTATTAGACCATCTGAATTCATTTAATATGATTTTTGCTTAGTTGGCGTCTATGGGTGTGAAGATAGAGGAGGAGGATCACTATATTCTTCTGCTATGTTCCTTATTCGATACTTGGAACCATCTGGTAATGGCTATTGGAAGTACAACAACTACTTTCAATATGGAAGATGTGGTTGCTTCGTTGCTATCAGAAGAAATGCGAAGGAAGTGTTACCTGATTTTGGCTTCCAACTAAAATTAGGTAACTTATTGTTTATTCTTTTGTTTTTTCATTTAAACATTAAAAGATACATCATGTTCTACTGAGTTCATTAATGTGCATAAAGGAGATTGTCAAAATAGATTGCATTGATTCCAGTTTTGCAATTGCATACAAATATGGGAGAGAACCAACATGTATTGTGAATGTAATCTTTATTGATGATCATAAGCATATAATGTCCCTCACAAGCCAAGGGACTAGCTATTCGAATGCTTATAGAGAAAAAAATATACACCTATAGATAACAAAAAAGAAATGCATATAAAATGAAAAGGGACCTACCATTTCCTGGTGGAATGATGAATCTTGTTGGCTTGGTCCCACATCATCTCGACCCTTCCCGCTGTTCTGCTTCCATTTGACACCCTCCTTGCTGCTCCTAGGTTTTCTGCATTTGAAAAAATAGTGCTGTTAGAGCAATGGAAGGTCCTTGATTAAAATATATGCAAAACATCCATAAACGTGTCATATGATGTCCATAAGCATTAAAATAGTATCATACCATAAGTTTCGATGAAAACAAGAAAGGAGTAATCAAACAAACCTATGATATGCTTTGTTTATCTAATTGGTTCGTTCCTTGTGCAGATTTAGGGCAAGTCTTGTTACTGTTCTGATTCAACTAATTACAACATGTGGTGTAAAATGTGGCTCCCATGAGGGTTCAACCCAACATGCTTCCCTTTGATGTTTTAAGAGGGATAGGGAATTGAGCAATTTGATCAAATCAATGATAAACATATTCTTGATGTATTAAATCAATATGGAATCAAACCGGTTGATCAAATTTCATTATCAAATTCAAAAGATGTAACACATAATGTAAGCTGTCAAGAAAATCACACTTCATCTTTTCACAATGAATCAATTAATATGCTGCCATCATGTCAAAAGGAAGGTGTACTTTGCTAGATATGTCTTTCAATCTTCTTAAGTGGATCCAAGATCCATTTTATTAAAAGAGGTAAATGATTTCTATGATGCATCAAGTTCAATTATGCATCTATTAAAATAATGAAGGAGACATCAAGTCATGCTTGAAACAATCATGAGTCATATGGGGCAGCAAGAAGGAACAATGATAATCATACATTGTTGTATGAAAGACACTGTCCAATTCACCTCACCTCAATCCTATTGGACATCCACATATCACCTAGGATGGTGAGCTTTCAGGTCACCAACATAAGTGACATATGTTTTCCTAGTAGGATTAAAGAAAATGAAATGATAGTGATATATTGGTATTCATTAAGCAGCCATGATTCAGGAGATGAATCTCATTTTTGAAGCCAAGGTCATGAAGACAAGTTACAAATGAAAATAATTTTAGAGGTGCAAAGTAACATGGGATCAAAGGGGTGATTGCAAGTGGTAATAGTGACAATATGGTGGAATATGAAATGCATGATTCTTTACTGTCAATGACCTTTTAGAGTTGGAAATGGCAATCCCAAGTGAATAATGAGGGAACATAGGACAAGGATGTAGGCATCCTCAAAATACAATGATCTCATGATAAGAACAACAAAAAATCATGCCACATATCATGATGGGACAACAACAATCAAAGAAGCATACAAGACAACAAGAATCAATGAACAATGACAATCTTGTGTGACAAGAGCAAGATACAAAGTAAAGCAAAAGCATAGTGATGTTAAGGTACAACAAGTCTCTATGAACTCAAAGAACCATACACTGTTCACATTGAACAAATCAATGATCATTCACTTAACAGAGGCACAAGTATAGCCATTTGATGCTTTAGGACAACAAGGTTGAAAAGACAATGTATTTCGGACTACAATGAACAAAATGGAAGCAAATCACTTATAAATTGAGGAAGAATTTATTTTTCCTCAACATTGTTCTTTGGAAAGAATAAAGAATTTTGAGACTACACTATTGAACTCACAAAAAAAGAACATTGATGTTAAGATGCAATAAGTCTCCATGAACTCAAAGAGATATGCACTATTCACATTGAACAAATTAATGATCATTCAATCAAAAAAGGCACAAGTACAACCATTTGATGCTTTAGGACAATAAGGATCAAATGACAATGCATTTCAAACAACAATGTATTCCAATAGAGTAGCCCTAAGCATGATCATCACAGAAGCTATTTAGAGAAAATGTGTTTCACAAATGATGCCAACATTTGAACAATTGAAAGCATTGCTAACAATCAAGTGATGTAAGGTAGTGCACAAAAGGAGCTTACATTCAAATGATTAGCCATTTACATCCAATGGAGACTACACAAAAAAAATCAAGCAGTGAGGAATAAGGTACTGAACATACATTTTGTTTTGTGTTTGAGATATACATCTTCCCTTTCATACGTTTGTTGCTTTTCAAATGGTCAAGTAGGAAGCTTCCTTTTAGTGAGTCTAAATGTTTTCATTTAAAGGCCAAGCAAGCATGATTAAGAAGGAATAGAGCAGCCTCAAGCATCATAACATACCATACTTCTTAGTGCTCATCATAGAAATGATCATAAAGCTATCCCATAGGCAGTGTCTGCTCACAATGTTGGTTTGAGGCAGCAAACATATTCAAGATTATATTGCAAGAGATTGTCTATTTGAATCTTTGAACACAAAACAATAGTTGCAATTTCAGAGGCTTGTTCTAGTTTAAACAACAATGGAGTTTTGTTTTCAGAAGAAGCAAATTCAAAGTAAAGGAACAGGGGGTAGTCATCTAATGCATATGATGACATTTGTTTTAATAAATTTATCTATGAGTCTCATCAATCCACAACCAACTGTGTTACAACCATGTTATGCATCTTAAATGCCAAGAAGCCAAATAAAGGGTAGTTTATTAAGTATCATATTTGCAGTTATACTTTGCAGTCAAGCAATGTTTGTAAGTGCCTAGAAGGCATATGAGAATTAAGTAATAGTCCTAAGGCTAGATGATAGTGGTAAAGTGCATGATACTAGAATAGTCACAATCAAAGAACAAACAATGTAATCAAATAGGGGCATTCAAGAGATAAAGACAGTGATAGAAAGGTCTTAACAGTGCAACTACATTGAGGAGAATACATTAAATTGAGTGATGTAAAATGCATTCAAACAAAAAATAGAAGGAATAGTAACTTTATTTGAACACAGTGGCTTGGTGAGAAGGCCTTCTAGGTGACTGCTAAGGGGAATGAAATCAAAGGGAAGAATAGATGCACTAAATTCAATGAAAGAGCAACCTTCTTTCATAAGGAAAATATTGTAGTATCAATGGGCTCGAGGGTAATCTTTTAAGAGGGAAATGCAAGATTACATACCCCAGATGCATCATGGGGTTTCTGTTTAGAATAAACAAAAAATGCTAAAGACAGTGAAATGCAACAAATTTTGGTTGTTATTCATGGTCAAAATAAATATTCAAAATAAGAATGTGTCTAACAATAATCTATGCTTCAGAATTGTGCTTTCCTTGAAATGGTAAACAAAAAATGCATAATTTGATATACCTAGATTGCATCATGGAATTCTTTTGCAAAGTAACTGAAAATGCTAAAACCCATTTCACTTCTAACAGCCGTGGCCTAAAATGGAGGTTTTCTTCACAAAATCAAAGAACCCACTTGGGGTTTCAAATTCAATGCAAAGAATTAGATATTGAAAAGAATGGATGGAGATCATTCTAAAGAAAATGTCATTTCAAAGCCAATACATTCTTTCATGGCCACGGCCAACAAATCAAGTTTTCTTCTCAAAGCAAGAAAAAACCCATCTGGGTTTATTTTAAAATTGCAAATACAAAAGTTTTGAAAGAAATATCATGAAGAAAATTGAAATAAAGCAAAGCCCAGTTCACATTCTTGGCTGCGGCCTGAAGGTATTCCTTTTCTTCACAAAATATGTTTTTTTTTTCAAAAGTCAAGAAACCCATTTGGGTTTGTGTTGAAATTTCAAATACAAAAATTTTGAAGGAGAGATTTCATAGAGATATTCAATAATAGAGAAATGCATTTCAAAACCCTAGTCTATTCTTCATGGCCACGACTAGAAAATCCTTTTTCCTTCACAAAATCACAAAATAAACTTGGGGTTTTAAAGTCAAACTAGATTTTGTTTCATTTTGACAATGGAAAAGCCTCCATTCGAGCTTTTATTCACTAAAATAAAGGAAGAAAATCAAGATATGGGTCTGGTAAAAGCTTACCTGAGCTATTTTTGCTCATTTTCTTTAATTATGCAAGCATTTGGTCACATATAAAGCCCCCATTCGAGCTTCAAAATATTACACTCATGGCGGTTGAAGAAAAATGAAATCCATAGAGGAAATAAAGCACAAAAAATGATTAGAAAATATTGCACAACCATGGCCTTAGCTCATAAGATGGCTGTCAAAAGATTGAAAAAAGTCAGATTTTGATTCAAAAGGGAAATTACCTTTGGTTTTCTGTGGAGATCACAAGTGTTCATCAAAAAACCAATCAAAGAATCTGCCAAAACACCATTTTCCAGTGTACCCATCAAACCCAATGGCGGCTAGGTGAATTCTCTAGAAAGCTCAACCAAAATGAATGAGCATTTTTGCCTTTTTTCCCATGTTATGTTTAGGGTTTGAAACCCTATGGTGGTTGGCCATGGTGATTTTTTTGTCTTGTTTTTTAAAAATTGCAAAGTAATTTAATTGCTATGTGGGCTTTGAAGTGGGGTTTTGTGACTAAGGCAATTTTGCCTTATAGTCATTTGAGAAACCATGTGCCTTGTTTTTGAAATATACTAAGTTCTCCAAAATTTGAAATATGTAAATGCCTTTAGGACTTTAAAATATGCCTTCCAAAGATTTTGGAGTCCCTTTAGGCTCACATAGGCTGAATTATTGGTCTTTTGTTTGTCTTTGAAAATCAGAGTTGTTGACCAAGTGATATTTCTAAGCCAAGTGTATGGCTTTGAAGTGCAGAGGTGAGGGTTATTTAAATTTTATCCATGCCTTGGAGGAGAGTTTTATTTTTTGCTTGAATGCTTTTACAAAGCATTTGGAATGTATCATTTAATTTGCATTTTATCAATTGTAAGGCATTGTTTAAGTGATTTGTGAATCACTTTTATCTAATGATATTTATTTAATGCAAATGTAAATGTAATCCAAAGAGGTGGTGGGGCCACTTTTTGCATTCTGTTTTGAAATGTAAAATGGTTTGATTAAGTGATGTATTATGAATCACTTAATCAAGTTATTATTTTGAATACAAATTAGAGTCTTGTGCTTTTGCAAAAGCACTAAAGGTGTGGGTCAAATGGGTTGAAACATGTGTGGGAAACATGATGACATGTAGACATGAGAGATGTGTGAGAAGTTGCATTTGATTGATTTTGGAGGAAATGTGATATTTGGAGGCATTGTTGTCACATTTTTAGTGTGACTATAGTCTTGGATTGACTTTGGTTCATGTGGAGAACAATTTGGAGTGCTTTTAGAAGGCTTTTTTTGGCCTTTTTGCTACATCTGACCAAAACCTTCTAGATGGACTTGTGTGAGGGAGTTGTGAAATTTTTTGCTTAATTAACTTCAATCTTTGTTATTGAAGTTAGTTCTTTCTTTCCAGCAGAGTGATATCTTGGATTTGGAGTTATCTTTTCAACATGAGCAGTATTGTAACTCAGATAGACTTGTATACCAGTTGAGTACTTTGAGTCAATGAAATTAAACATTTACCTTCTCATTTCATGTTTTTTTGTGTGTTGTTAGTGATTGATCAAATTATTTGTGAAATTTATCTTTTCCTTGTAGTCTTGTCTCATTATTAGGCACATGTTTAGTAGAAAAGTGTATTTTTGCAGGTTATAAGCTGTTAGAAAATGCAAAGGCTGTTAGTTGTGAAATTTTCCCTCTAAGAGTTCTGCTTAAAACCTCCTTATAAATTGCTTATGCAAGAATGCATTCAAAATGAACTGTGTGAACAAGGTTTTTTGTCATTGTTTTGAAATTAAATATGCTGTTTTGCAGGTTTTAGTTTTGGTGTATCACCCTTTGAAGTTATTCAGTTAAGTTCATTTTCATGCATCTTCTTACCCTTTTCCTCAAGAAATTATTATTTTAGTTGACATCAAAAGGGGATCCAACCCTTAATCTAGAGGTCTGCTTTCACAATAAGATATCTACAACCTGAAAGCAGTCCCATGTTAGTCCAAATTTGTTGAGTTCTTTCATAGTTTGGCAAAGGGGTGAAAATTTGGGCCACTAACAGTTTTGGTACATTCGGTGGGATGCCTCTAATCATATTAGATTAGAAAAATACACATGTTTGCTGGTTTTGATATTCAACCAATAATTTTTCAGCCATTGAGAGGTCATATAAGCATATCTGGTGACTTTGAATGTGGAAATTAGCAGTAGACCAGTGTTGTAGCAGCATATGAAAAAGATTTAGACAAGGGGAAACTCTATCCCGTTTCATTATTTGTAGTTGTCACCACCCTGGATGAGAGGCAGACCAACAAAGAAAGTTGCTTCATCAAGAAAAACAACTTCAACTCCATCTGCAGTAAGAGTTCCAAGTCCTGTGAGGCAAAAAAATTTGTTGCCACCAATGGTTGTCCCAAGGAATCAAAATTTTGTCACTTTTGATGGAGGTATCCCATTGCAATTAGCTCAACATGACAATATTCCCATGGATGCCCTTAAAAGTGTTCCATATTTTTCAGGTGAAGATCAGACCACACCAATTAAACACATTAAGGACATATCAAATATGTGTTCAGTGCATCATATAACTTAGTAAAACATTGCTTTAAGGTTGCTAGCAACATCATTTAGAGGAAAGGCACTCTAATGGTTCAGGAGTTTAACAATCAATTCCATTAGAACATGGGATGAGTTGGGAGAAGTGTTATGCAAGCAATTTGAGGACAAATATGACAACTTGTCATTAGTGGAGTAGTTGAATCATATCAAAAGAGCTCCTCATGAATGGATGACAGACTTCAACTTTTGTTTCCAAAGAACATGAGACAAAATTCCAGAAACCACAAGGCCTCCAACTGAGTATCCATTCCTTTATTTTTTGAGGGCCTTAAATAGTGAATTTACTATTTTGATACAGTTAATGGGTGGAACCACATTACCAATAGCTTATGATATAGCTGTAAGGGCTGAAAATAGCCTCATACAAGTTGGAAGAATTTCCCCTAGGCCTCCTATGCCCTTTTCCCCTAATATACAACCTCCTATAGCTTTGCTAACACCTCAAATAGCCCCTTTACCAGCTGCTATTAGCCAAGAAATTATTGTCCAAGGACCTTCTCAGGAGTTACAAGAGATATAAAGAAACCAAATGAAGATTGAAAATCTGCTTCAGACTTTTGGAAATGAGCTTGCGAGCATTAAAAAGTAGCAGTTCCAAGGTTTCAAGCCTTGGTAGCCTCAAAATTAAGGTCAAAGTCAGCCATTTCAAGCTAACAAACAACCCTATCAAGGAAACTTTCAGGGTGCAAGGAAAAATCTGAATCCAAGGTCTTTTCATCCATACAATCCAATTCCAATCAGTGTAGCTAGAGACATGGTACCTGTTCAAAATAACCTTGCAATAGAATATGAGTGGTGCTATCCTTGCAACCAGGCCCATAATCAAACTACATGTTTAAATGGTGCCATAAATCAAGCATTGATGGTTCAAAATGTTTTAGGTGTGCAAGACATGTCTAATGGTGAATCTTCACAACAACATGATCTCCCTACAAGTGACACAACCCTCCTAAATTAGAAAGGAGAGGAATTTTGTGGAGTAAATAGTGATAGTTCTCTAATAGCAGCCAACACCCGAGCCAAAAAGACAACTTTCAATATTGGACAAGCAACAAATAAAGACAATGAAGTTTATGGCCCTTCCAATCCTCAAGTAACACACATCTTACAAAGAAATTCACAAGGCATCGGTGGTGGACAGTTTGGGAACCAACCCCAATCATCCCACTTGTAGACATACCCTGTTGTTGCAAGGACCCATCAAAAGGTAAATGCTGCCACACCCTTCAACATCATTGAATCCATGAAAAAAATGAATGTAAATATGTCAATGTGGGATTCTTTATCTATCCCAGGTTAGAAGGACTTATTGTAATCTACCTTAACTAATTTAAGTGTTTCAAGTGATGTTCTAGTAGGTCAAGTCAAGGCTATCCTTACAAATAAACCTCAAGACAAAAGTAAACAACGAAGTAAGGATGTCAAAACTCTCCCATTTTATGTGTCTTTAATAATAGGGGATAGGTTAGTTCATCGCTGCATGGTGGATATAGGGGAAAGTAGTTCTGTCATGCCCAAACAAATTGCTGATAAGTTAGGACTAAAATATCAACCTCTTGAGAAGGGAGTTGTCCAACTTGATGGGACAACCATCAACATTGTAGGTGTCATTAAAGGTTTAAGCTTTACCCTACATGCCTACCCCAATTTTTCCATCTCTCAAGATATTTCAGTCATTGACTCACCACCTCATTTTTCCTTATGTTTGTCAAGAGACTTCACTGCCAAGATAGGGGGTTATTTTTCATCAGATTCATCCCACATGGTATTCAAAATGAGATATGGGACAAAAGTGGTCATTAAATTTGAATCACTTGCCAAAGATCACATTGAACCATATATCCCAAGTGTTGTTAATGCTAATTGTGCTGTTTTTGACAATAATGAGCTTGTTGCTGCTCAAGAAATGCAAGCTAAAAGTATACCAGATGTACTATTAAATGAGTGGGAAACAAAAAATATCATTGAAAATCCAAATGATAACATCGAGGAGATTGGTTTGGGTGTTTATGTGTTGCATGAACCTGATTAAGTGATCAAAAACCTCAAAAAGAAGGTGGAATAATAGTTGGAACAACAAGGGGAAGTATGGAAAATGTTCTTTGATAGTTCAAGTTGGTGGGGGTGCAATGCTTGTGTCCCCACAAGGTGAAAAATATTACTCTGCCTCTAGATTTTCTTTCTCTTGCACTAACAACACTGCTGAGTATGAAGGTTTAGTTCAAGGCTTGGAATGGGCAAGGAAAAGAGGGATTGGCTGCTTGTAAATTTATGGTGACAGTGAACTAATTGTAAATTAGGTGAGAGGTTTGCATGTTACTAAAAATGATGTCTTAAAATCCTAAAAACATAGAGTTTGGGACATGATAGAGGAGTTTGATGCTTTCAATCTGATTTCTATTCCTAGAGATCAACATAAACATGCAAACAAATTAGCTGCAATAGGTGCTCAGGTTGATATTCCAAGTGAGATTAGGAAAGAAAAGTTCTAGCCATATGTTAAGATAGTCATTAGACCTTCTATTCCTGATAATAACATTCATTGGAAATTTTTTAAGAGTGATGAACATGTCTTGAGCTTTATGCTGCAAGAAGATGAATTTTTAGAAGTGAACCAAGACAAGATCAAGCAATAATATGATGATCAGATCATCCAGTTGAGGTCTAACAAGTTTCCCAAGGGTCTAGTCACCTTGGAATCCATTTTTAGCATTGATGACCAGCTAAAAAAGATTAAGACTAGCATGCAGATCAAAGAAGAACACTATGAAGAGCTTGAAATTTTCAAAGGTAAGCTCCTTAAAATTGGTAAAATCTGTTCACATGCAGATAGACAAGATTTCATTACTCTTTGTCAAGAGTTTCAAGATATATTTGTATGGGAATATTCTGATTTAAAGGGTTTTGATCCCCAAATTTCCCAACATACCATAGAACTTGAGCCAAATGCAAAACCTGTTAGGTAGAAACAGAGGCCTTTAAACCCAAAACTTGAGCCTCTTATGGTCAAAGAATTGACCAAGCTGGTTGAGGGAGACATAATTTTTCCAGTCAAACATACCTCATGGGTCTCTAACCTTGTCCTAGTTAGAAAGAAAAATGGTGAGATTAGGCTTTGTGTTGATTTTAGGAACCTCAATAGAGCCTCATTAAAGGATCATTATCCGCTACCCTCGATGGAGCAGATTATGCAAATTGTAGCTGGTTCAGAAAGATTCTCATTACTTGATGGTTATTCAGGTTATAACCAAGTCTTAGTCAAAGAGGAAGACTGATACAAGACTGTCTTCACCACAAAATAGGGAACCATGGTTTATAAAAGGATTCCATTTGGCCTGTCCAATGTTGGTGCCACTTTTTAGAGGACAATGGACATGGCATTTCAAGTCTAATTCACAAACTTGTACTCATTTACCTTGATGATGTAACAATGTTCTCCAAGAAGGCTGATGAACATCTTACACATCTGAAGCAAGTAGTTGAGAGGTGTAGGGAGTTCGGTATATCTCTTAACCCCAAAAAATGCATCTTTGTTGTCCATGAAGGAAAGATTTTAGGACATATAGTGTCAAAACAAGGGATCACCATTGATCCAGAAAGAGTAAGTGCCATCTTGGATCTGCCTTTACCCAACCATAAAAAGGGGCTGCAAAGTTTTCTTGGAAGAATTAACTATTTTAGGAGGTTTATTCTAGATATTGCTAATCTTTTGAAACCACTAACTACCATGTCAAAAAAGAATACAAGTTTTAGCTGGACCAAAGAGGCCAATCATAGTTTTGAAGTTATAAAGGAGGCCTTATTAGCAGCTCCTACTATGGTAAACCTGAACTTTTCAAAGATTTCATTTTATATGCCTTTGGTAGCATTGATATCATTTCTGCAATGCTGGTACAACAAAATGATGTTGGCTTAGAACAACCCATTGCTTTTTTTAGTAAACATTTAGAAGAGTATGAACAAAGATATACTTTTTTAGAGAAACATGTGCTTGCTACCATCAAAAGTCCGAAAAAGTTTAAACCACTAATTTCTAACAGAAAAGTGCATTTAATGGTTGCTCACCCTAGTGTGAAAGAGTTCTTGTTAAGAAGGGACCTAAATGAAAAGAGGGAAAGGTGGATTATAAAAGTTATGGAGTATGCCATTGACATTAAGGTAACAAATCTTGTAAGGGGTAAGGGGTTGTGTGAAAAAATAGCTACAAGAGCTGAAAGTGAAGAAAAGGTAGGAAAAGAGGTGGTTTTGATTGCTGATAATAAACTTACAACTGATGCACCAACAACAAATGCAGGTTGGGTGTAAGATATGACTCACTTTTTGCAAACTGGTGAGTGTCCACCATGTTTGGATAAAGCTAAACAAAGGTATTTTAGATTGCAATCCATCCCTTATGTGTTGGTTGGTAACATTCTTTTCAGAAAAGATTTTAATGGTGTGATTTTAAGGTGTATTGATCAACATCAAGTAGACAAAGTGCTTCATGAGTTCCATGATGGAACTGCTGGGGGTCATTTTTCCCCAAGAACAACTGCATGGAAAATAATGAGAGCTGGCTATTATTGGCCAAGCTTGTTTAAATATTCCCATGCTTGGGCCATAAAGTATGTAAAATGTGCCATTTTTGTAGGCAAAGAGAGACTACCATCTTTACCATTGCATCCCATTCAAGTAGAACAACCCTTCATGAGATGAGGCATTGATTTTATAGGTGCCATTAACCCACCTTCAAGTGCAGGCCATAGGTGGGTACTTACTACAACTAATTACTTCACAATATGGACTGAAGCAATGGCCTTGAAAGAAGCCAACAGAAGTGTTGTTTTAAATTTTTATGATGATTTAGTAACCAGATTTGGGGTACTCAAATCAATCATTTCTAATAATGCTTTAGCATTTGTTGGATTAAGAGTGAGTGATTGGGTTGTCAAGAACGATATTCACTTGAATAAAACATCAAACTATTACCCTCAAGGTAATGGTTTGGTTGAATCAACTAACAAGAACCTGATCAGAATTATCAAAGGGATTTTGGAGGATAACCAGAGAACTTGGCACAAGTTAAAATCTGCCTTGTGGGTAGATAGAATAAATCCAAAAAGGTCCATTGGAAATTCCCCTTATATGGTTGTATATGGTAAAGAGGCAAGGCTGCCTTTATTTGTTGAGCTTCGAACTCTAGACATAATGAACTAGCTTGAAATGTTTGAGGACAAAGATCCAATGGTTGTCAGATATGCACAAATTATGGAGCTGGATGAAATAAGAGATAGAGCCATGAAAACGATGGAGCTTCATCAAATCCAAAAAAAGAAAGTTTTTGAAAAAAGAGCAACACCCAAGGTATTTAGAGAAGGAGATGTTGTCCTTAAGTGGGATGAGTTAAAGAGCAGTCCTGGAAAGCACACTAAATTTGATAGCATGTGGAGTGACTTGTTTGTCATTATTGAGTGCGAGGAGCACAATGGTTTTCAATTGTCAACAATGGATGGAGAAGCTCTACCTATCCCATTCAATGGGATACATCTCAAACTCTATTTTGAGGTATGATCTAAATCTACCTTGTACAAATTATAGTAGGTTTTATTTCTCTAAGTGTTGTTGCACATTAGTTAGAGTGCTTTTCTAGTTTTCTGTAAGTGTTGTTTTTGCACAGTTAGGTAGTTGCTTTGTTTTCTAGTGTGTTTGGAATAAGTTTAAAAGGTGTCTCATGCTAGTCTATTGAGTTACAACAATGTAGAATGTTGTTTTTAGGTTGTGTCAACTTTTAGATGACTCAGTGCCCAATGGATAAACTTCAGGTAGCTAGTCGAGATGTTTAGCAGGCAAACATATAGCAGATGTCACCAAAAATATTACCTGATTTTGGCTTCAAGCTGAAATCAGGTAACTTATTGTTTATTCTTTTGTGTTTTCATTTAAACATTAAAAGATACATCATGTTTTGTTGAGTTCATTAATGTGCATAAAGGAGATTGTCAAAATAGATTGCATTGATTCTAGTTTTGCAATTACATACAAATATGAGAGAGAACCAAAATGTATTGCGAATGCAATATTTATTGATGATCATAAGTGTATAATGTCCCTCACAAGCCAAGGGACTAGCTATTCTAATGCTTATAAAGAAAAGACTATACACCTATAGATAATATAGAAAATAAATTGCATATAAAATGATAAGGGACCCGTCATTTCCTGGTGGAATGATGAATCCCATTGGCTTGGTCCCGCATCGTCTCAACCCTTCCCACTACTTTGCTTCCATTTGATGCCCTCCTCACTACTCCTAGGTTTCTTGCATCTGAAAAAATAGTGTTGTTAGAGCAATGAAAGGTCCTTGATCAAAATATATGCAAAACATCCATAAACGTGTAATATGATGTCCATAAGCATTAAAATAGCAACATACCATAAGTGTCCATGAAAACAAGAAAGGAGTAATCAAACACACCTATGATATGCTTTATTTATCTAACTGGTTTGTTCCTTGTGTAGATTTAGGGAAAGTCTTGTTATTGTTCTGATTTAGCTAATTACAACATATGGTGTAAAATGTGACTCCCACGAGGGTTGAGCCAAGCATGATACCCTTTGATGTTTTAAGAGGGATAGGAAATTGAGAAAATTGATCAAATCAATGATAAACATATTCTTGATGCATTAAACCAATATTGAATCACACCAGTTGATCAACTTTCATTATTAAATTCAAAAGATGCAACAAATAATGTGAACTATCAAGAAAATCACATTTCATCTTTTCACAATGAATCAATCAATATGCTGCCATCATGTCAAAAGGAAGGTGTACTTTGCTAGATATGTACTTCAATCTTAAGTGGATTCAAGATCCATTTTATTAAAAGAGGTAAATGATTTATGTGATGCATTAGGTTCAATTATACACTACTGAATTTGACACCATTTTCCGACGGACGTTCGTCGGTCGTTCGACAAATCTTTGTTGGACAAGCGACGAAATGATGAAAATATTTTCGTTGCTATTTTTTTGTTGAAAGGCTGACGACGAATTAAACATCAAAATAACGACGCAGATTCATCGGTCGTCGACATCATAAAATGACTCAAACTTTTGTTGGAATATTGACGAAAAGTGACATATCCATTTCGAAGGACAAAGATGAAATGGGCAAGTAGTACAAACAACAGATTCGATGAATCATTTTTGAAGCCAAGGTATGAGAAAAGTTACAAATGATAGTCCTTTCAAGGTACAAAGTAACATGGGATCAAAGGGTGATTGCAAGTGATAAAGTGAGACATGGTGGAATATGAAATGCAATGATTCCTTACTGGCAATGACCTTTCAAAGTTGGTAATGGCAATCCAAGTGAATAATGAGGGAAGCATAGGACAAGGAGGTAGGCTTCCTCAAAATACAATGATCTCATGACAAGAACAACAAAAAATCATGCCACATCTCATGATGGGACAACAACAATCAAAGAAGCATACAAGAAATCAAGAATCAATGAGCAGTGACAATCTTGTGTGACAAGAGCAAGATACAGAGTAAAGCAAAAGAAAAGTGATGTTAAGGTACAAAAAGTCTCCATGAACTCAACTAACTATATACTATTCACACTGAACAAATCAATTATCATTCACTCAAGGTACACGTATAGCCATTTGATGCTTCAGGACAACAAGGTTCAAAAGACAATGTATTTCAGACTACAATGAACAAAATGGAAGCAAATCACTTCAAAATTGAGGATGAATTTATGTTTTCTTAACATTATTCTTTGGAAAGAATAAAGAATCTTGAGACTGCACTATTGAAATCACAACTAAAGAACAGTGATGTTAAGATGCAATAAGTCTCCATGAACTCAAAGAGCTATGCATTGTTCACATTAAACAAATTAATGATCATTCACTCAATAGAGGAAAAAGTACAACCATTTGATGCTTTAGGACAACAAGGATCAAATTACAACACATTTCAAACAATGATGTATTCCAATAGAGCAGACCTAAGAATGATCATCACAAAATCTATTTAGAGAAAATGTATTTAGAGAAAATGTGTTTCACAAATGATGCCAACATTTGAACAATTGAAAGCATTGCTAACAATCAAGTGATGTAAAGTAGTGCACAAATGGAGCTTACATTCAAATGATCAACCATTTACATCCAATGGAGACTACACAAAAAGAATCAAGTAGTGAGGAATAAGGTACTGAACTTACATTCTATTTTGTGTTTGAGATAAACATCTTCCTTTTCATATGTTTGTTGCTTTTCAAATGGTCAAGTAGGCTGCTGCCTTTCAGTGAGTCTAAATGTTTTCATTTAAAGACAAAGCAAGCATGATTAATAAGGAATAGAGCAACCTCAAGCATCATAACATACCACACTTCTTAGTGCTCATCATACAAATGATCATAAAGCCATCACATAGGCAATGTTTGCTCACAATGTTGGTTTGAGGCAGCAAACATATTCAAGATTATATTGTAAGAGATTGTCTATTTGAATCTTTGAACACAAAACAATAGTTGCAATTTCAGAGGCTTGTTCCAGTTTAAACAACAATGGAGTTTTGTTTTCAGAAGAAGCAAATTCAAAGTAAAGGAATAAGATGCATTCATCTAACGCATATGATGACATTTGTTTTCAAAAATTTATCTATGAGTTTCATCAAGCCACAACCAACTGTGTTACAACCATGCTATGCATCTTAAATGACAAGAAGCCAAAGAAAGAGAAGTCTATTAAGTATCATATTTGATATGATACTCTACAATCAAGCAATGTTTGTAAGTTCCTAGAAGACATATGAGCATTAAGTAACAATCCTAAGGCTAGATGATAGTGGCAAAGTGCATGATAGTATAACAATCACAATCAAAGAACAAACAATGTAATCAAATAGGGGCATTCAAGAGAGAAAGACAATGATAGAAAGGTCTTCACAGTGTAGCTATATTGAGGAGAATACAATAAATTTAGTGATGTAAAATGCATTGAAACAAAAAATAGAAGGAATAGTAATTGTATTTGAGCACAGTGGCTTGGTGAGAATGCCTTCTAGGTGACTATTAAGGGGATTGAAATCAAAGGGAAGAATAGATGCATTGTAATACCACTCCATGCAACTCCTAAGGAAACTAATACATCTCACAAACATGGCACAATTTTTTTTATAACTAACATGTAACAAAATATTAACATACAACATTTGAAATGAAACTATACATGTACAACATAAAACAAAGTCCCTTGGGGTTACATGACTGCATTACTTTTCAAATCATTATCATCACACAAAAGATATTAATACATCCATAAGAATATAACATGATGATACATTACTGAAGGATTACAGTATTACAATTTTTCTTCCCAACGTGAATTGGGAAGCTTACAACAACATGGAAGAATACATCTGGAACGTATGAATACAAAGATCCATATCAAGATCCAACACTGGGGCATCTCTGGTGTCACCACAACAAGTACAACTCAATCTCGACTAGGGACCCAATGGGGTGCATAACACGTTCCACCTGACCATGTGGACCTAAAGGCTCACCCCTCGTGCTAGGAGTAGACAAGAAGGACCTCAATGAATATGATCAAACGAAACAAGGATTACAGAAACAGGCATTGAAAATATCTTGATTGACA
>VDFB02193867.1:734692129-734710993 GCA_007258455.2 Sequoia sempervirens
GTTTAATAGACTTTCGTTAAAATTTTTAGTTAGAAAATGAATCAACTATTAACTGCAATCTAGTAACCTAATTATATTTACACAACTAACAAAGGATATCACAAAGATTTATCCGATCAAGAATATAAGATAACTAATCATATCTATAATGAAAATGACATGGATTAACTTATCTAGTCAAATCAACTATTTCAAAGACATATATATTCTCTTTTAACGTACTCTAAATAATACTTAGGACAATTTTAAAGGTATAATAACCAAATCTTATTACTAAATAGAAGAAGACTAATTTACAATGTATCCGGGAAGTTAATATAAAATTATGTGAATACTTAAATTATTCTCTCAACCTATAGATTTATATCTATATTTAGAACTAATCTATGATTATCTCCTCAATAACTTATTCCATGCATTAGCAACGAATAAAAGTCGATGGAACTACCATACTACCATGTTCAGTTAGCCAAAGTGGCTACCAAAGGCAGCAACAGAAAAGAGGAAGAGAAGGGATTGTAGACACAACCAGGTGAGGAGTTATTCAAATAGAAAGTAGAGTAATGAAAGGTAGAGGGATTAAGATATACCATGATATAGTTAGATTGGACGCCATAAAATGGCTAAATCATTTTGTGTAGGAACTTGATCACACCCACAACTGCGGGAGAGGTAAGCAAGTTGGAGGAATTGGTGTGGCGAATGAAAGAAACAAGGCATTCCCAATTCATCTCCAAGATTGTTGCAAAATAAATTGTTCAGTCTATTTAAACTTATTACAAAACAAAAAAATAACCTTTTTAAGAAGATAAGTTACCTAATAACAAAACGATACCACTCCTTCTATCTTGAAGCAACATGTTTAATAAAGAGGTGAATAGATGTTAAAAATAGAATGATTAGAATCATTTTGCTATCAAAGTAAATGTTTCAAGAAAAATAGTACTTCATCAAATTGTAAAAATACTATCATTCAGTAACAAAAGCTCATAGCTGATATAACTTTCTACAGGGTTTGGTCACAAGGAAAGACATTATCTGAGCATCCAAAAGTTACAGATGTTGATTCAAACAAGGACACCCCTTTCTAATTGAAAATTATGACTCTAATACCATAGTAAATGGTTGTCATGTACATAATTAAATATCTTAGTTGTCACCGATTGGAAGGTCTTCTAGGTAACATGATGGATTCACCACGATGTGATCCTCATTCTGCTCCCATATCCATCGACCCCCTTGCATGATCTCATCTATTGGAAAACGGATCTATTAGACAAGACATTTAGCACTGGCCAGAGTATTATCTAAAATGCATTGCAACAGAGGCATGGTTGACAGTTGCAAGATTAAATACTGTAGAGTTGATAATTCGAATGCCCATTGATATGGTTTAATTTTTAGAAGGGAGGAAAATACCAAGGAAAAACTCCACAAAACTAAATATTCAGAATAGATGACTATAACCTAAAAATTATCAGCTATTATGCTGAACGTTGAAGTAGATTATACTATACAAGAAATGAAAGGCAATACTATGGTATCCAAACAAAGATATCTAATATGGTATTTCTTTCTTTTACTCAATAGTAATCAATGCATACTTGATTTAAATCCTAATAGAATACTCAACAAGCACTATCACTGGCACTCTAGGAGATTTGAACCATTCTATTTAGTTATTTAAACAACTAAGGGCATAGAACATAACATCTAAAATATTCATAAACAATGGTCCTCCTTAGGAGACAATACCCCTATTCTCTTTGGAGAAAAAGATCATTGCTAAGATAAAGTAAGTGTTGGGAATTATCATTACTTTGCAAGAGCAGGATACTTTCGGTCAGCAGTAATCAAGTAATCAAGTTTGTTTCCATCTTAGTATGTTGATAGACACATAAAATAAATAAGAGCATGCTCCTTGAGCTGCCAAATACAAAATTCCTTATCTTCTTAAGGAATTTCGATTTAAAAAAAAAAACTTCTGACTCCCTACAACATCAATAAGATACCATTGAAGCAACTGGAGGCTAAAAACCGTAGGTGAACATGTTTCAACCAAAATTGCATGAGTTCATCCCAAGAGGATTTTATATTGAAGGAGGTTTTCATTAATTTTCCCCAGCCAATGTTGAGCTACAATTCAAGTACTGTAATTTGAAGTTGTGTGCAAATTTTGAGGTAGAATATTCATTGTGAAGGCCAAGAGACAAGGTGCGAATCGAATAACAATATAAAGCTGAG
This sequence comes from Sequoia sempervirens, assembly GCA_007258455.2. Taxonomy (NCBI): domain Eukaryota; kingdom Viridiplantae; phylum Streptophyta; class Pinopsida; order Cupressales; family Cupressaceae; genus Sequoia; species Sequoia sempervirens. The sequence goes on from VDFB02193867.1 coordinate 734,694,374, forward strand.
GCTCGTCACAAAACCAATTATAAGATATATTCTATACACATTAATATAAGACAAACAACTTCTATTCAACATATAGGACAACACGCAGCGGTCTCAGGTGACATTCTTTCGTGGTGAGTAATGGTTGCAGAGTAGACATATAAATATATTTGTTGAAGAGGCATTAAAAATATCTTGTTGAATACAACGCTTTTGGATCCCATGGTAAATCTTATCATAGTAAAGTGATTATGACATTGCTGGATGCTATTTCATGGCATCAATCAAGGAAAGCCAGAAGTCGGGGAGTTTGCATTGCCATACTTAGGGCTGGGACAGGTTCAAATGAAGTTGGGAGATCTTAAGAATTTTTTCACGAATTTTGAAAGAGTTTAAAATAACACAAAGAGATCATGTTATAGATGTAATACTGAGATTGCTATCACAAGATTTTGAAAGAAGTGACTCACGATTTGCCATGCAAGAAAGAGTAAATAGATTTGAAGAACAGATTGAAGATCATCGACACCATACCTCTAATCTTAGCCAACTTTGGAAGTCTCAAACCCTTAAATGTTGCCCCGAAATGTTGTCTGTCCTCCTCTAGCTTGTTTTTTTCTTGATCTTTCTTCCAAATGATTCCTTTGTTCTCCCTTCTGACTAATGCTCCCCAAAGATTCATGTTTGAGATGATCCGCCCAGGAAAAAGCATTTCTGCTTCCATTGCACCATTGCCTTAGGTGGCTTAATCAGCGAGCCTTTCCGCCTTCGGTTAAGTCTGATGGCTTCCAAATGTTGACTTCCTCACCAAGCTTGGCAATATAATCTCTGATATGCCTTAATTTTTGACACTGCCTTTAAAATTTTTTCTCATTAAGAGTCGATTACAATCCTTAATTTCTCCATGATTTGCATGGTAGAATCTTCCACTATCATTTTATTTTATTTCATTTTCTTTCCCATCTGTTCACGTCACTTCCACTCTTCAATTTTCTTATTAATTAACATATATTTGGTTCATTACATACAATAATTCCATCTTGGGATATTTAATTTATTAATTTTAACTTTTAAATTCTATTTTCACCTCATAATAAACAATATATTTTATTTTTAATTTATTTAAATCAAATAAAGGCATCAATTAATATTTTATTTTATTAGAACCTTATTCATGAAAAAGTGTTTATTTAATTATTAATGATACCCCCTTTTAACTTCAATAACTCTATTTTAATGCAATAATTAAACCAAAGCACTAATCGACCAAAACAAATCAAGTAGATGAAACATCATTCAACACTCTCCCCAAAGCGAAGTTGCCAAGCAAGACCATGAATACAAGGACGGACCAAACCAATGGTGAGAATCACTAAGGGGCATTACATGCACTAAATTCAATGAAAGAGCAACGTTCTTTCACAAGGAAAATCTTGTAGTATCAATGGGCTTGAAGGCTATGTTTTAAGAGGGAAATGCAAGATTACATACCCCAGATGCATCATGGGGTTTTTGTTTAGAATAAATAGAAAAATTCTAAAGACAGTGAGATGCAATAAATCTGGGTTGTTATTCATGGTCACAATAAATCTTCAAAATAAGAATGCACTGCTTATACAGGTCTAACAATAATCTATGCTTCATAATTGTGCTTTCCTTGAAATGGTAAACAAAAAATGCAAAAATTGAAATATCTAGATTGCATCATGGAATTCTTTTGCAAAGTGAACTGAAAATGTTAAAACCCATTTCACTTCTTACATCCATGGCCTAAAATGGAGGTTTTCTTCACAAAATCAAAGAACCCACTTGAGGTTTCAAATTGAATGCAAAGAATGGGATATTTAAAAGAATGGATGGAGATCATTCTATGAAAAATTCCATTTCAAAACCAATACATTCTTTCATGGCCGCAACCAACAAATCAGGTTTCCTTCTCAAAGCAAGAAAAAACCCATATTTGGGTTTATTTTAAAATTGCAAATATAGAAGTATTGAAAGAAATATCACGAAGAAAATTGAAATAAAGAAAAACCCAGTTCACATTCTTGGCTACGACTTGAATTTATTCCTTTTCTTCACAAAATATGGTTTTTTTTTTTCAAAAGTCAAGAAACCCATCTGGGTTTGTGTTGAAATTTCAAATACAGAAGTTTTGAAGGAGAGATTTCACAGAGATATTCAATAATAGAGAAATGCATTTCAAAACCCTAGTCTATTCTTCATGGCCGCGGCCAGAAAGTCCTTTTTCCTTCACAAAATCACAAAATACACTTGGGTTTTTTAAATCAAACTTCGAGTACAGAGAGAAAAGCTAGATTTTGCTTCATTTTGACAATGGAAAAGCCTCCATTCGAGCTTTTATTCACTAAAATAAAGGAAGAAAATCAAGATATGGGTCTGGTAAAAGCTTACTTGAGCTATTTTTGCTCATTTTCTTTAATTATGCAAGTATTTGGTCACATATAAAGCCTCCATTCAAGCTTCAGAAGATTACACTCATGGCAGTTGAAGACAAATGAAATCCACAAAGGAAATAAAGCACAAAAAATGATAAGAAAATATTGCATAACCGTTGCCTTAGCTCATAAGATGGCTATTAAAAGATTGAAAAAAGCCAGATTTTGTTTCAAAAGGGAAATTACCTTTGGTTTTATGTGGAGATCACAAGTTTTCATAAAAAAACTAGTCAAAGAATGGGCCAAAACACCATTTTCCAGTGTACCCATCAAACCCAATGATGGCTAGGTGAATTCTCTAGAAAGCTCGAGCAAAATGAAGAGCATTTTTTCCTTTTTTCCCATGTTTTGTTTAGGGTTTGAAACCCTATGGTGGTAGGCCAAGGTGACTTTTTTTCCTTGTTTTTTAAAAATTTCAAAGCAATTTAATTGCTATGTGGGCTTTGAATTGGGGTCTTGTGACTAAGGCAATTTTTCCTTATATTCATTTGAGAAACCATGTGCCTTGTTTTTGAAATATGCTAAGTCCTCCAAAATTTGAAATATGTAATGCCTTCAAGACTTTAAAATATGCCTTCCAAAGATTTTGGAGTCCCTTTATGCTCATATAGGCCGAATTATTGGTCTTTTGTTTGTCTTTGAAAATCAAAGTTGTTGACCAAGTGATAGTCCTAAGCCAAGTGCATGGCTTTGAAGTGTAGAGGTGAGGGTGATTTAAATTTTATCCATGCCTTGGAGGAGAGTTTTAGTTTTTGCTTGAATGCTTTTACAAATCATTTGGAATATAACATTTAATTTGCATTTTATCAATTGTAAGGCATTGTTTAAGTGATTTGTAAATCTCTTTTATTTAATGATATTTATTTAATGCAAATGTAAATGTAATCCAAAGAGGTGGTGGGGCCTCTTTTTGCATTATGTTTTGAAATGTAAAATGGTTTGATTAAGTGATGTATTATGAATCACTTAATCAAGTTATTATTTTGAATGCAAATTAGAGTCTTGTGCTTTTGCAAAAGCACTAAAGGTGTGGGTCAAATGGGTTGAATACATGTGTGGGAAACATGATGACTGGTAGACATGAGAGATGTGTGAGAAGTTGTATTTGATTGATTTTGGAGGAAATGGGCTATTTGGAGGCATTTTTGTCATATTTTTAGTGTGACTATAGTCTTGGCTTGACTTTGCTTCATGTGGAGGACAGTTTGGAGTGCTTTTAGAAGGTTCATTTTGGCCTTTTCTGCTGCATTTGACCATAACCTTCTAGATGAACTTGTGTGAGGGAGGTGTGTGAATTTTTGCTTAAGTAATTTCAATCTTTGTTATTGAAGTTAGTTCTTTCTTTCCAGTAGAGTGATAGCTTGGCTTTGGAGTTATCTTTTCAGCAAGAGCAGTATTGTAACTCAGATAGACTTGTAAACCAGTTGAGTACTTTGAATCAATGAAATTGAACATTTACATTCTCATTTCATGTTTTATTGTGTGCTGTTAGTGTTTGATTAGATTATTTGTGAAATTTATCTTTTCCTTGTAGTCTTGTCTCATTGTTAGGCACATGTTTAGCAGAAAAGTGTATTGTTGCAGGTTATAAGTTGTGTTAGTAAATGCAAAGGCTGTTGGTTGTGAAATTTTCCCTCTAAGAGTTCTACTAAAAACCTCCTTATAAATTACTTATGCAAGAATGCATGCAAAATGAGCTGTGTGAAGAAGGTTTTTTATCATTGCTTTTATGAACCCCAATCCTAGACCTGCACAAACATAGAAAACAAACACAATATTAGATCCATATGCAAGTTAGAACTAAGATTCCCCATGAAATTCATCTACAATGCTCAAAATAGGAAAGAAATAAAGAACAAAATAAGAAAAGAAATTAAATCCTATTTAAGCATGCAACTCTCAATCCCATGGGGGAATTGGTGCCAAATTGATTTGGAAATTGGCCCTTTTCCAACTCCTTTGCAAGCTTGATGAAGATTGATCCACTTGATGATGATGAACAATGTGCTTCCTTGGTGAAATCTGTAATAACCTAGCTATGATGATGGAAAAATGCTATGGAAATGGATGAACTTGCTCTAAATATGAAGATAGTAACTTTTCTCTAAGTTGTGGATCCAAAATGAGAAGAAGAGCCTTCTATAAATAGAAGAAAAAGATGGAAGAATGAGAAAAATGGAGGAATGTGGGATCATTCAACATCGAATGCCCAAATGCCACTTGTCAAGACGTGAGAGGATGAAGGTTGAGCACATTTTGATGAATGCGCCAATAAATGATATTAGGTGGAATTTCAAATTTGTGAAATGACATGTTGGAGGGAGAAAGAAATGACTTGAATGCCACTTGGCTCAATGCACAAGGACATGTAAGAGATTTTGAATACTTTGTTGGAAGGACAAATCCACTTGGAGGGATTTTCAAATTTGGAGGAATATTCCCTAAAGATGCCATGTTGAAAGTAATTAGGAGATTTATTAAATCAAAAGAAATGATTTATTGAGCGAGTGGAAAAATCTAGAGAATTTAGGGGATTAAGATTAAATTGATCAAGATTTGATTAAATTAAAAGGAGATTAGTTGATGTGACAATTTGATTTATATTTTTTGGATTGATTTAAATGAAAGTTGAGAGGAATATGATTTAGATTTAATCAAATAAAGATTTTGATTTATTTAATTAAAGAGGGATGATGTTAGATTAAATTAAATAAGGTTTAATTTAATAGAAACAACTTTAGAGATTTAATTAAATAAAGTGGAGTATTTAATTAAACAGAGACTCAGGGTTAATTAAATAAGATTGATTTATTTAATTAACAGGAGATGACAACTTAATTAGATAAATTTGATTTATTTAATTAAGGGATGAAAGGTGATGAATTAATCAAATAATGGCTATCTGATTAAATGACTAGCAAAGAAGATGATTCAAGACAAAATGATGTTAGTAATCAAGATCAAGTGTGATTGGTACATTTTATGTGTCTACAGTTTTGAAAGTGAATAGGCTATTTTGCAAGTCTTAGTTAGTTTTGGTGTATTTCCCTTTGAAGTTTTTTAGTTAAGTTCATTTTTATGCATCTTTTTACCCTTTTCCTCAAGAAATCATTAGTTTAGGTGACATCAAAAGGGGAGCCAACCCATAATCTAGAGGTCTTCTTCGCAATAGGATACCCACAACCTGAAAGCAATCCCATGTTAGTCCAAATTTCTTAAGTTCTTTCGCAACTTGGAAAAGGGGTGCAAATTTGGGCCACTAACAAGAAGTCTTCTGAAATGGCCAAGGAGGCTCTTGCTGTTCGGGGTAGATCAAAGGAGAGAGACAAGAAGATATACAATAAGTGTAAATCCAAATTTGAAGGGAGATCAAAGTCTCGTGGTAAGAAACTTCCAAGGTGAAATGTTGGAACTATGGGAAGATTGGTCATATCCAAAAGGATTGTAAGGATGAGAAAAAGAAGAAAAAAACTCTTGAGACAATGACTCTTCTTAGAGTGATGCAGATGCCTTCATTGCTACCTTGGCAACTTAGGAATCCAATGATGTCTGATTGGTTGACTCAGGCACATCTTGTCACATGACATATCACAAAGATTGGCTCACTAAGTATGAAAAGTATGCTGGTGGAAAGGTGTACTTGGCAAGTGTATCAACTCTGGAAATTATTGGCCATGGAAGATTCAAAATCCAATTCCTTGATGGAAGAATCAAAGGAATTGATGGTGTACTACACATACTAGGTTTGGCTCGTAACTTGCTTTCTGTTAGTAAGTTGAATGATGTTGGCATGCAAGTTTCTTTCTCGAGTGGAGGCTATACGATGACTAGAGGATCAATGGTGTTGGCTAAGGGTGCATGCATAAGCACTTTGTACAAGCTAGATGCACGTCCTGTTCAATGTAACATCTCTGTAAAGTCAAGCAAAGATGCTTGTGTAGAGAGGGAGAATGAAATTCCTCTGGGTGCAATTTTTTTGGAGGTGAAACTTCTAATAGAGAAAACCATGTTGTGGCATCATAGACTTGGTCACATAGGAGAGAAAGGCTTAAAAGCCTTAAAAAATAAAAATATTGTTGAAGGGCTTGTTGATTGTAACCTTGAGTTCGAATTTTGCGAACATTGCATTTATGGAAAGCAACACCGTGTTTCATTTTATTCGAGTTGTCATAAATCTTCTAGCATACTGGATTATGTTCATTCTGATGTATTTGGTCTAGTGAATGTTTCTTCATTATCAAATTCTAGATATTATGTTTCTTTTATTGATGATTATTCGAGAAGGGCATTTGTGTACTTTCTTAAGAGTAAATCAGAAGTGTTCAGTCAGTTTAAAGAGTTTAAAAACTTGGTAGAAAATGAGACTGGAAGGAAAATTAAATGCTTGAGGATGGATAATGGCAGTGAGTTTTGTTATGCAGATTTCAAAAGCTACTACAAAGACCATGGGATTAAAAGGAAGAAAACTACACCTTATACTCCATAGTAGAATGGAGTTGCTGAAAGGTTAAACAAGACGCTAATGGAAAGAGCGAGAAGTATGTTGAGTAGTGCTGGTCTAGAGCAAAAGTTCTGGGTTGAGGCTGTAACTACAACATGTTACTTGATAAACGTTCACCATGTTCGGATCTTGTTGAAAAAACACCTTTGGAAGCATGGTCTGGTAAGAATCCCTCTTTGAGACATATTCATGTCTTTGGCTGTGAGGCATATGCATATGTGTCAAATGAGAAAAGATCAAAGTTGCAAGGATGTCAAATGTATCTTCATTGGATATGGAATTGGTGTGAAAGGATACAAGCTTTGGAATCTTGTTACTGAGAAGGTTTTGTACAACAGAAGTGTGATCTTTCATGAGTTGAAGCCTTCAGTAGCTGGTCCAAAATTAGAGAGATCAAAATGAAAAGAAGAATGATGCATGTGAAATTCCTCGAACTCCAAATAAAGAGGAACTACAAAGTGTACCTAAAACTGAGGAGAGTTCTAGCAGTTTAAGAGTTCTAAAGAAGAAGAACCACAACCTCAGCCTCAGCCTATGAGGAGGTCTACACGTGAAAAGCATCAACTTGATAGGTATGGATTTTCTATGTTGGATTCGAACTGTGCCTATGCTTTGATTACTAGCACTGGTGATCTTAGGACTGTGAAAGAGGTGATTAATATGTTTGACTCAAATTATTGGTTGGAAGCCATGAATGAGGACATGACAGAATTGAAAAAGAATGATACATGGGATTTGGTACCCCTTCCTAAAGGGTGAAAGCCTGTTGGATGTAAATGGGTATTTAAGAAAAAGATCGGTCTGGATGGTAGTGTGGAGAAGTATAAAGCTAGGTTGGTCATGAAAGGTTATTCCCAGGTGGAGGGAATTGATTATGGAGAAATATTCTCCTATAGCTAAGCTAACATCTATTAGATTTCTTTTGTCACTTGCAATAGCGTATGACTTAGAGATCGAGCAGATGGATGCGAAGAAAATGTTTCTTCATGGAGAGATGGAAGAAGAAATTTATATGTCCCAGCTTGAGCACTTCATTGAAAAAGGTAAAGAAAGCATGGTTTGCAAGTTAAAGAAATATCTGTATGGTTTGAAGCAATCACCTAGAATGTGGTACTAAATGTTCGACACCTTTGTGCTATCATTGGAATTTGTGAGATCAAAATCAGATAATTGTGTTTAGTACAAAACTAAAAATGATTGAGGTCTCATTATTGCTTTGTATGTGGATGATATGTTATTCTTTGGAAATAGTAAGACTATGATTTCTGATCTAAAATATCAGTTGTCAGCAAAGTTTGAAATGAAAGATTTAGGTGGAACAAGGTATAGTCTGGGGATGGAAATAAAAAGGGATAGAGGAAGTAGAAAGCTTTGGATGAGCCAGAGTAAGTATATCGACACTGTCCTGGAGAGATTTAGTATGACTGATTGCAAGCAGCTAGTTGTTCCAATATTGTAGGGAATGAAGCTATTTGTTGAAGATTGTCCAAAATATCCTACCGAGATGAAGGACATGACCAAGTTTCCTTATGCAAGTGTTGTTGGCAGTTTAATGTATGAAATGGTCTATATAAGGCCAAACATTTCCCATGTAGTGGGAGTACTTAGCCGGTTTATGGCTAATCCAGGAAGACCGCATTGGGATGCTATGAAGAGAGTTTTTAGATATTTGAAGGGTACCTCGAAGTATGCTTCAAGTGTTATCATGGAAACTTAGTTGGATTACAGAGGTCACTTAGCATTCATGGGTATGTGGATTTTGATTAGGCAGGGGACATTGACAACAGAAGATCCACTAGTGGATACATCTTTTTGTTATTTGGTGGTGCAATGAGTTGGATGAGCAGGTGACAAGCTATAGTTGCTTTATATACTACTGAGGTAGAGTATATGGTAGCAACACATGCCTGTAAAGAAGTTGTTTGGCTTAGATGTTTGTGTTCTGATGTTGGGTTTAATGCAAGGTAGATTACGATTTGCTATGATAGTTAGAGTGCTATTTGTTTAGCGAAAAAATCCCACTTTACATGCCAGGACGAAGCACATTGATGTTCAGTATCATTTCATTTGTGATATGGTGGATGATGGAAAGGTTAATATGGAAAAGGTGGATACTCTGGAGAATGTCGTTGATGCATTGAAAAATCTTGTGAGCATAGACAAGTATAGGTGGTGTGCCAGTTCGATGGGCCTTGGGCCTATGACTTTCAATAACTTCGAGTTTAGAGGAAGCTAGTAAGTCTTCGTCAAGTGGGGTCCTATTGGAAAATATGTCTCAACTTGTTGGCTTGAACCTCTCTTTAAACTTGGCATTTTTCCCTTTGTTGGCCTTCATTGTCGAACTATCACTGAAATCTAGAACCTTGAAACCTAAGTCGCGGGGTTTTGAAAGATCATAACTTGGTGACATTGAGATTTTGTAGGATTGTTGTATTTTCAAACCTTGGAACCTATGTTGCGGGGTTCATGAGTTTTATAACCTCCTGACATGGCATCTCCTTTGTTGTGTGCTCATCTAGTATATGCATCTCCCTTGAGCTTTCCTTACAGTGGTTGCTCCGTGATTTGCTTCTATGTGTGTGTGGTTTAGATATGTTGATCATGGTTGTTGGAAGTTGCTATATCTAATTTTTGGCTTATGATTCATTATACAGTGAGTTATGTTCACTAGTTGTGAACTATGGTTTTCTGTGTATCTGGTTGAGGTCTAGGACAAATATTGTTGGTCTAGATTTCTCTTTGGTTAAGTCTTATGACCTACAGTTCTAGAGTTAAGTTGTTATGATCATGTTGAAGATAATTTCGGTATCTCAAGGATCGTGCTTAATTTTTCTGTGGTTTACACTAGTTTGGTTGACCTTGTGTTGAACACTACCTTTAGAATTGATGAAGTGTGTTAGGACCTATTTGGGTCCTCATCAAGCATGTTTTTTGGGTCGCCCTCATTCTAATTCCACCCTAGGATGTTTTGGTGCCAACCTAATTTGAAAGTAATGATGGATGGCCAACTTTGGACATGTTTCAAAGTTGAAGATGGTATAAATACACGATGAGTTAGTGGTGAAAGTAGAAAAAAGAGATAAGTACAAAGAAATAGAGTAGATGGATGCGAAGTAGATGTGAAATTAGTGGATGTATGTAATGTGAGTGTGGCAGATCAGTGCGAATTCTAAATGCTAAGTTTCCAGATGCAGTGAGCTGAAGGTGGACTCTCTCATTCATGCATGTCTACAAGTGGTTGAGTAAATTGTGGTGGATTTCTATGTTGCATTGAGATTGTCTTCTCTCTATAACATATCTCTTCTATCTTCTTTGAATCTTTATGGTAGTGAGCCCTCTAGGTGGTTAACCTTGTTGGACAGTGAGTCCTGATCCAAATAGTGAGTCCTTGTTTTGGTAGTGAGCCTTTTTCTCAGGTAGTGAGCCTTGTGTAATTGGTTTTGATATTCTCTATAGTGTGAGTTGATCCTCATCATGGTTTTCCCGTCATTGGGTTTTCCACATAAATCTAGTGTTACTTTTTTTGTGTGATAGTTTTTAGTTTCTACACTTGCACTTAATGTTTAATCATTTTAGCAGAGTTAAGAATTGTTGTTGATCTAAGTTACAATGAATGTTATAAAGGTTAAATTGGATACAAATGATTCACCCCCCTCTCAGTTGTCTTGTCCAACAATTGGTATGAGTGAGGTTCCTTGGAGAAGAGATTAACCGCTTAAGGAAGGTCTGGGATAGTTGGAAAAATTAATCATAATTATCTGAGGTTCGATGGAACTAATTATGCTATCTAGAAAAGACTAAGGGAAGATTATTTTGAGTATTGTGGATGTGATGTGGAGAAATCCTACAAGAATCCTTACACTCCTCCTGCTAATGGTCTGAGTACGACTGATGAGATCAAGGCACATGAAGTGAACAATAAGGTGAAGTACATTTTGAAGAATAGTCTTGTACATTATGAGTTGATTAAAGTTCAAAATCTGAAGACTGCTAAGGAAGTCTGGGATGCTCTATAAAAGGTGCATAAAGGTGATGAAAGGGTCAAAGAGGAAAAATTGTAGAATTTGGAGACACAATTTGATCTCCTACATATGTCTAAAGATGATAATGTTAAAGCTTATGTACAAAGATTGGATGAGGTTGTAGTTGGAATGCAAGGACTTGGTGTTACAATAGATGAATCTAGGATTGTAAAGAAGATTCTTAGAGCTCTCCTTGATGCTTAAAAAAAAGAAGGTATGTGCTATTGAAGAACATATAGATTAAAAGACTTACACTAAAGATCAATTGTTGGGAATTGTGACATCTTATGAGATGAGAAAGCTGAATTTGAGAAATGGATCCAAATCAAAGACTACTTTTAAGGCCACAAAAGTTGAAGATCTAGATGAAGAAAATATTGATGAAGTAGAAGCTAACTTTGTGAGAAAGATGAAGAAAGGCTCCCACAAGTATGAATGTAAGTTACCATTTAAATACTTTAGTTGTGGAGGAATAGGTCATTATGCTGCAAGGTGTACAAAAAGAGCTAAGAGGAATAAAAAAATATATGAGAAAGAAAAGAAAGATAAGAAGATCAACAAAGTATATTATGTGAATGAGGATGCTAGTATATCTGATGAGGAATCTGATTATGGAGATCCTAATGACAATGGATGCTTGTTCTTGCCTATAAAAGATGAGCCTACTTTTGTTAATTAAAAAAAAAAGGTGAAGGAATGCCCTCTGGAGAAGGAGAAAAATGAATGTACTGTTATCTCTACTCGACATGATAAACATGAAAATAACTATTAGGTTGTTGATAGTGGTTGTTCAAACCACATGAATGGAGATAAGAGTAAGTTTGTTAAACTTGAAAAATATGATGGAGTTTTAGTTATGTTTGGAGATGATACTGGTGCTAACATTTGTGGGATAGGCTCAGTAAGTTTTGATTGCAAGCATAACACTGATGATGTCTATTATGTTAAGGGTTTAAGGTATAATATTTTGAGTGTTGGACAAATGTGTAGTAAAGGATATAATATTGTATTTGAGGATGGAATATGAAGGAAAATATCTATGAAGGAAAGAAATATGAAGGAAAATATCTATCAATGTAAGGGTGCTAATGGACAATGCTTTATGACTTAGATTAATGACAATTGGTTGTGGCATCAAACAATGTGTCATATGAATTTTGATAACTTGGAAAGGATTAGTGCAATTTAGGCTGTGAGAGATTTACCAAGGATTATAAATCCTATTAATGCTATTTGCATGAATTGTCAGTTTGGAAAGCAAGCAAGAAATCATTACAAATCAAAGGAACAATCTACTACTAGACTACTAGATTTAATTCATATTGATCTCTATGGTCCTACAACAGTGATAAGTTTGCAAGGTGAAAGGTAATTTATGATTTTGATTGATGATTATTCTAGATATACATGAGTTACATTTCTTAGAGAGAAATCATACGCATTAGATAAATTCAAGACATTCAAAGCTATGGTTGAAAATAAAGTGAACTTGAAGATAAAATGCTTAAGGTCTAACAAAGGTCGAGAATTCACCTCCCATGAGTTTAATATGTTTTGTGAAGTGCATGGAATAAAAAGACGGTTATCTACTCTGAGAACTCCTCAGTAGAATGGAGTTATTGAAAGGGAGAACAAAACAATTCAAGAGGCTGCTAGATCAATGATTACTGAGGCAGGTTTACCGGAAGTTTACTGGAGAGAAGCTATTCACACTACTGTTTATGTATTCAATCAAGTTAAAGCAAGAGGAAACAATTCAAAGACCCCCTATGAGCTATGGTATGGAAGAATTCCCTCACATTAAGTATTTAAGTATTTGAAGAAAATGTTATATTAAAGGGATGAAAATTTAGGAAAGTTTGATGCAAGAAGTGATGAAGGCATTTTTATTGGATACTCTACTAGAAGCAAAGCTTACAAATGTTTCAAAGACTAAGGAAGATTGTAGAAAGCTCAAATGTCAATGTTGATGCAACAATGAAGAATTCAATTGATGTTGATGGATATGTATCTAATGAACTTCATTGCATAAGAATTGAGAAAATTGTGGAAGAATAGGAAAATGATGAGCAAGAGAAGCAAAATGAAGAAGAAGAAGAAGCTTTGGTGGTGTCCCCTAAAACACTTAGATATGTGCAGAAGAATCATTCAAAAAATTAGATCATTGGAGACAAGACAAAAGGAGTATTGACAAGAAGCAAAGCTGCTGCTGGTGAAGTAAAATTGTGTTTACTTTATGAGATTGAATCGGAAATTGTAAGTGAATCATGTAAAGATGAGCATTGGATGGAAGCTATGAAGGAAGAACTTATGCAATCTGAGAAGAATCAAACTTGGGAATTGGTCCCAAGACCGTTAGACAAAAATATTATTGGATCAAAGTGGGTATTCAAAAGTAAGTTGAATGAGAATGGAGAAGTGGTCAGAAATAAATAAAGGTTTATGTGTAGGGTTACTACAAGTAGAGAGAGCATATATTTTCAAAAGAATTTTCTCAATGGCAAGAATGGAAGCTATAAGGATTTTCTTATCATTTAGCTACTCATAGAGATTTCAAAGTCTATGGATGGATGCAAGTCTACATTTTGAATGGAAAGGTAGGCTAGAAGAAGAGGTCTACATGGAACAACTAGAAGGATTTCAGTTGTCAGATCAACCAAATATGGTCTGTAGATTGAAGAAATCTTTATCTAGATTAAAGCAAGCTCCTAGAGCTTGGTATGCAAGGTTAGATAGGTATTTGATTTAGCAAGGTTTCAACAAAGGTACGATAGATAGTAACCTATACTTTAAAGTTGAACATGAAAAAATCTTGATTGTGGTTGTATATATTGATGACATTATTTTTGGAGGAAATGAAACTATGTGTAAGATGTTTGGAGAAGAAATGCAAAAATAATTTGAGATAATATATGTTTGGGGAGATGAATTTATTTCTTGGGCTACAAATTAATCAAAGCGGAGAATCTTTTATTTCATAGTCTAAGTATGTGAAAGAGATGTTGAAGAAGTTTGGGATGGATGTTCCAAACAGGTATGCACTCCTATGGTGACTAGTTGCAAATAAGGTAAAGATGATGACTCACCTAAGGCTGATCAGAGCAAGTAAAGAGCTATGATTGGTGGACTATTGCATTTGACTACTACTAAAATGGATATCATGTATGTTGTCTATCTTGTGGCTATATTTCAAGAAGATCCTAAGGAAACACATGTTGCTGTTGTCAAAAGAATATTCAGATACTTGAATGGCACTCCAGATTATGGCTTGTGGTATCCTAAAGATATCGACTTTACACTAAGTGCTTATATAGATGAAGATTGGGCTAGATGTGTAGATGACATAAAAAGTACAAGTGATGGTGCATTATTTCTTGGTTGTAGATTGGTGTCATGGATGAGTAAAAAGCAAGATTCATTTTCCTTATCTACTGCTAAAGCTGAGTATATTTCTACCACATCATGCTATACACAAGTTTTATGGATGAAACAAACATTGAAAGATATCACAGTTGTGTATGATGATCCTACTTCTATCTTCTATGATAACACAAGTGTAATTAACATTTCAAAGAATCCAATGATGCACTCGAGGAAAAATCATATATCTATCAGGTATCATTTCTTGAGAGAGAAGGTTGTGGAGAATTAAGTAAATCTTGAGAACGTCCCTACGAAGGATGAGATTGCTCATATATTTATGAAGGATCTTCCTAAAGATACTTTTGAGTATCTCCAGGAGAAGTTAGGGGTCATTGCCCCTCCTTTCTTGAACTAGATACATATGGAGATGTATTAGTCTGGTGGATCTAGGGATCTATCTTTCTTCTGGATTGATGTTTTGGTGGCTACCTCTCAGGGGGAGTAGGTAGTGTCATGTGTTGTCATTGTACAAGTATTCTATTTTTAATGTCAATGGGAAATAAATGAAACATATCCTTTTCCTTTTCCATTATTGTCAAAGGGGGAGAAGAAGATGAAGAATATCATGTAAAAAAATACTATTTGAGGAAGATGAAGAGTATCATTTGAAAAATATTATCTACTAAGGGGAGAAACAAAAAGCAAAATCATGAGAAGAGTGTTTAGATCTAGTATGTTATCTTTGATGGTTTCTCACATCATGTGTTGCCATCAATGACAAAGAGGGAGATTGTTGCAAGAATGAAGGTGTTGTCATTGATGTCAATTGGTCAATTGGTTATCAAATGGTTGCTATTGTCATTGATGTCATGAATGAAAATTATTGGCTATATATGTCGAGGATATTGAGAAAATTGTATTGAAGGAAGATTACAGGTGTTCAGTGGTTGCTTTTAGGGGTTTTGCTCTGGGATTTGATTCTATGTGTTTTGTGGTTTGGATATATTTGATCATAGTTTGTTGGAAGCTGATATATCCAGATTTTTGTCTTATGATTCATTGTACAGTGTGAGTTATGTTCACGAGTTGTGAATTGTGGTTTTCTGTGTTTCTAGTTGAGGTCTGGGAGAAATATTGTTGGTCTGTATTTCTCTTTGGTTAAGTCTTATGACTTGTAGTTCTAGTGTTAAGTTGTTATGATCATGTTAAAGAGATAATTTGATTGTATGGAAGGATCATGCTTAATTGTTCTATGTTTTTTACACTGGTTTAGTTGACCTTGTGTTAAACACTACCTTCAAAATTGATGAAGCATGTTGGGACCTATTTGGGTCCTCATCAAGTGTGTGGTTAGGTCTCCCTCATTCTAATTCCACCCTAGGGATGTTTTGCACCAACCTAATTTTGAGTGTTAATGATGGATGGCTGACTTTGGACATGTTTAAAAGTTGAAGATGGTATAAATACATGATGAGTTAGTGGTGAAAGTAGAAAAAAAAGATAATTGCAAAGAAACAGAGTAGATAGATGCAAAGAAGATGAAAATTAGTGGATGTATGTAATGTGAGTGTGGAAAATTAGTGTGAAGCCTAAATGCTGAGTTTCTAGATGCAGTGAGATGAAGGTGGACTCTATCATTCATGCATGTCTGCAAGTGGTTGAGTAAATTATGGTGGATTTCTATGTTGCGTTGAGATTGTCTTATCTCTGTAACATATCTCTTTTATCTTCTTTGTATCTCTATGGCAGTGAGCCCTCCAAGTGGTTAACCCTATTGGATAGTGAGTCCTGATCTAGATAGTGAGTCCTTGTTTTGGTAGTGGGTAAGTGCACAAAGTTGAGTCCATGAAATGTGGAATTTTTTGCCTTAGCCAAAAAATTGAAATCGGCTTTGATAAAATGGGATCCCGATTTTTAAAAATCAGGATCCCGTTTAGCTTTGAGATCCTAACCCTGAACATGAAATGGGATCTCGCTTTTTAAAAATTGGGATCCTATTTCCCATAGGATCTCAAATCGATGGAGAAGGAATGAGATCCCAATTACTACGAAATGGGATCTCGATTTCTAGAAATTGGGATCCCATTTTATATTGCTATTTATTTTTTTAAAAACAAATAGAGTTCATTACACAGTGGATGGAATCTCGAGTACAGGTGACAACGACCCCCACAAACAGCTACAGGTACCCACCCACGCCCCATTTTTTTGCATTTTTCTATTTTTAATTGAAATTGTGAAGAAAATAAGTGAATTTGGCATGTTTTTTTTATTTCATGTTTTGAGCATTTTTTTT
>VDFB02193867.1:734711093-734796181 GCA_007258455.2 Sequoia sempervirens
TTAGTTGAAAATATTAAAGTGCCTTAGATTTTCCCATTCATCGTCATTTATCATTCAATTCCTAATAGAACTCCAAAAATTTATACTTTTATAATGTTTTAATACACACCTAATATTAAGGGTTAAGGGGAGAGAGATAGAGGGAGTGAGAGAGTGACCCATTTACATATTATTCTTTTATTCTTCGTCAGTTGAATATTTAGTTACCCATTTACCGTTAGCAGAAATGACCCAAGAATTTAATAGAATGGACTACTCATATAATACCTTACATTATGGAGCTCAATTCTCTGATATATTACTACTTATCAAATCTTTTGTAAATAATTATAAACTTATGACTCCATTTAAGCATTTAATTTATTTTCTTGAATCAAAGCAAAAACATAGACACACAATTGAACAAATTCTCAAAAGAAGAATGACAACATCATTAACATTTCATTCAAAATTCACTCAAATCTACATAAGGAGAGAAAATATATTATAATTATACGTTTATTCATGCTTATAAGTCATATCTGCATACAATTTAAGATAATTTGCATATATTCATCCAAAACTCAAAACAAGCTATCTATTCTATTCCGTCCGCTTGGGGTTTTAACAGCCAATGGCACCACATATATCACTTGCTCATCAGAGGACAAATATCTTTCTACCCATATATTCAACTCAAAACCTAGCTAGAGCTTTTGATCAGTTCTCTCCCTACAAATGAGCCTTGAATTCCCTTTTATATGACAAGGGAGCAACAAGCTTCGGGCTCAAATGTAATTTCACCATAAATTTTCATTTGAACAAAATTTGCATTGCATTTGAATTTCATTTCAAAACTTCCCACACATTGAATCTGCAAAACATAGTGCATGAACTAGGGAAAGCTAAAAGAAAAGGGAACACAAATTGTCATCAAAATCCCCTTTCTCGCTATCCACGCAAAAAAACCAGGCAACCAAATTGCCACGAAGGCACCATAACAACTTCTTATTTACCCGCCACCCTGCCCTTACCAACACTCAGACCCCGGTATACACGCCCGCTTCTAGTTGTTTCCCAATACGGTAGACTCTCATCCTTTTCTTCTTTCTTATCCTTGCCCAATACAGTTCCAGTCGGTCCGCTTGGGGTTTTAACATCCAATGGCACCACAGCTATCACTTCATCATCAAAGAACAAACCGTGATTGAAGAGAGGTAAATATCGACAGTTGTCGGAGTTGGTCTCGGTTACATCATCAGAAGTGTTTCTCATAAGGTCAATGGGTGAGTGTTGGCATCTAGAGGAGCCATGCCCATACCTTATTTTCCTACTGACACTAGTAATAGAGCACACTGATTGCTTGCCTTTATCATCTACCAATTGAGCAACAACGTCCTGGAATTGCAACCTTCTACTGCATCTAGTGGGAACAAGCCTAGGCTTGTCAACCAAAGCACCTTCCTGAATAGCAGGACCAAGCTTTTGTGAGCTCAAATGAACATACCTCCTTACTGACTTACTCATTTTCTCTTCTCAGACAAGCACTCAAACTTGATTAGACTCAGCCCACAAAGTGCTCTAACTGCTACAAGAATGACACTATTAGCAGTTAATTCCTCTTGTATTTATTGTGCGAGGTAATGGCAACCTTCATCAATGCTTAGTAAAAATGCATGTGCGAACATGGCAATTTGGTGGTGTATGTACTATCACTGTTTAACTAGAGTTGCATGAGAATCCAAAGATCACCCTGCATGATTGCCAACAACATCTTCACACAGATTGGGATCGACTTGACTACACAAGCAAGGAATAATTCATTGATGCTTCACTAGTTGTATGATAAAATGACCACCATGTGCCATTTTCCAAGTTTGAATACTACCCGCTGATCTCCTGAAGAGTTGGCAGATCAAACGGTTTATCTCGGTCTAACTCAGTTTGACATCCAATGAAGCATAATTCACCTTCCTCATGACCAATAACATTAATCCATCTCAGAAACCAACTACCATGTCGGTAGGTCCTATGCACTTTGCAAACTGAATGGTTGGAGCTACGCATTGCAATCTCATTGACCTCGCGGCTTTTAACCAACCTTCATCTTCATCTTGTGAGCTAGCAGGGAATGACAGAGATTTACATTAGCTTTTGATCTTGGTTGTTGATCTAAAACCATGGGTTATGAGCTCAATAGTGGAGATTGGGCCCCGAATTCCATAGAAGACACACATCTACCTTTTGCTGACCTCGCAGAAAATAACAGGGCGACACCTTAGGTCTGCGAGTTGGTGGGGTACGATCGAGATCTTCTCCCATATCTTCGAATCTGAAAAACCTACACATTGCACGGTTAGTATTTAATGAAAGGATTTGGCTAAGCTGTCGGTGACATGACCATTGGGGTTAATGGCTTAGGCTTACGTCACCAGATTAAAATTAAAACCCAACTTTGATTTTAATACTTTATTTCCTTCGCAGGGTTTTATTTCCTAAGTCTCGGTTGGCCCCGTGTTTCATCTTTTAGAAAACAACTTATGTTGTTGTTTGTCGTCCTCCTAGTAATGCCCACTTCTCCTTTAATGAATGTTTTATTTTGCAAGGGTTGATTTATTGTTGCCATTGATCTATTTCCTACAGATATCAACGGTGCCCGCCATCCCATGATCGGGAATTGAAGGATCGTGAAATCACGGGCGGGTGCCACGTGTCCTATCCAAGGGATAAAATTTGTGCTATCATTGAACAACTTCCATTTGATTTGAGTCATTCCCTACCATCTCGTGATGGTGCTTGGGTTGATTGTGAAATCACGGGTGGGCGCCATGTGTCTCATTCGATGAAGCCTAAAGAGTAAAGGAAACAATAGTTGGCTTTAAATGTATTAAGGGGCAGATTACTAAAGTGTTCTCAAGACACACATGTTCTAAATCAACGGATATGTTATAATCTCGTTGGAAAAGTTGCTCGAAGGTTAACGACTGTGTTAAAGGAATGAGATCATTGATGCTCAAGATCAACAGTTGCCCGCCATCGCGTGATCAGTATTTTCAGGATTGCAATATTGTGGGCAACCGCCATGTGGAATTCCTTCATAGTGTATGGTAAGGTGGGCCCCTTATCACCGTGTTGCCAATTGTGTCAGCTTGTTTTGAAGGTGGCCGCCAATGATTTGATCAAGCTGAAGAATCGATGGCTCAAATTTAAATCTGCATCAAATATGGTTGGAGTCATTTGTGCAGCACAAAATTGAGCTTTAATGGCAGATGAGACACTTGCTGGTGTGATTTGATCAACAACAAAATCAATTTTCCTGCTTGGTCTGTATCACAAAGCATTCAACTATTTCGCGGAGCAGTTTCAGAGCCAAAGGTAGAATTATGAGTTTCTATAGCCAGAATTTGGGAGTTTTGCAAACAGAGCTGTGAGTTTATTTTTTGTGCCTCCCAGTCATTTTGCATTTGAATTTGGGAAAGGATTAGCTGGATGTGCTGTGAGCTTGTTGATGAATGTGTTAGGGCTATAGTTTAATTATAGTTGTGAGAAATTGCAGTGTTTTCTCATGTAATTTTCTATCTCTGGTTAGTCCTAGCTATCTGAATTATAACGTTGTAAAGAAGCCCTAGTTTGTCTGAGATGGCACCACCCAAGCAACATTCTGGCCAGACTGAATATTTGAAATGAAACCTGTATGATGATTTCCTAGATCAATTTCCCTTGTCAACGAATGATAGGAGGAAGGGATTGGTCCTAATGCGAGGGAAAATCCTGGGGGAATGGTTAGTGTATAATTGCTCCAACATTGCCAATGCTAGGGTTCCCCTCACTGGCTTGGAATTGTTTAGATTATGATACGGACAGAAGAATTTGCCTCACCCTTTTTCAAATGGATGGATGTATGATATGAGGAAGCTGGTGGTACCAAATGTATTCCCTGATGTAGACCTGCTTAGGGTAGTGGCTGCAAGATATGACCCTCTTACACAGATAATCAGGGACAATGATGGAAAGGTTCTATTGAGCATTAACAGAGAAGAGGTCCAACATATTTTTGACTTGACTGAACTGAACGAAGACTTGGTTCCTATCAACCTTGAGGAAATGAAGCAGGAGTATGCAAAGCTGAAATCTTTTTTTAGAGCAAGGTTGCTTCCACCTCATCTGGCTAAGGCAGGAGGTTCAAAATTTCATATCACCCCCAGTGACCAGGAACCTTTCAAATTAAATTGTTTTGCAAAAAATTTTGTGGCCACTTTCTATTCTTTATGTCAGATTTTGGGTTTCAGTCCTGGTACGGTAATTCCCATTGCTTATATGTTCATGGGGGTGCAAATACAACACCCTAACTTCTCTGTGACCTATGAATTCACTTCTTTCTTGGTGAGAGGATGCATGAAGGGATGTCAAAGCTAAAAAAAATGATATTGACACTCAATTCTTTTGGTATTCTATGCTAATGCATATGTTTTTGTTTAAGAATGTTGAATTTTTCTCTGAGAGGATGAAATTAAGGCAATTAGTTGATGGAGAAAGATTGACAATACAGATATGGGCTGCAGATTTATCTTGTAATAAGGAAAGCACTAGTTATGTGCAATTTGATAATTGTTTTCTTCCAGATTAAGGGCTAGATTAATGGTGAATATACCTAGGATCCCTGAGGAATTACATGATTTCCTCGTGCCAAAGCAGAG
Source organism: Sequoia sempervirens (assembly GCA_007258455.2). Taxonomy (NCBI): domain Eukaryota; kingdom Viridiplantae; phylum Streptophyta; class Pinopsida; order Cupressales; family Cupressaceae; genus Sequoia; species Sequoia sempervirens. The sequence continues at coordinate 734,715,770 of VDFB02193867.1, forward strand.
GAAGCCGAATTGAAGGTTTACCATAACTGGGGTGACATTATCCCATACCCCAACACTGTCTTGAGAGTATATGGTTTTCAAGGAGCCCCTCATATACTGCCATACAATGTGCCACCAAGAGTGGGATTTGTAGAAGTTATGCGGTAGATAGGTTGTATTCATGAGGACAACCTCACTGGAAGGGGTAAGGGAACATTTTTCCCAGATTATACAGTGGTGTCTGATTTTGTATTTTCAAAGGGAGGGTAAACACAGTTTGATAATTTATTTCATGATTACCATTTGAGTTGTGGACCAAAGTGGCAGCATGATCCTGAGGGTTTCTTTTCTCTTTTTCAGACAAAGAATAAAAGCTAGAAAATTTGTGCATGAGTTCAATTTCCCTGAAGACTTGATTAGAAATGAATTTGATTTGAATAGACAGGAATTGAACAAGGAGAAATGGATAGCTTATGGTAAGCTACTAGATGTTGTGCACAAAATGGATCCAAAATATGATCCACTGTTGGAGTTCAATCCCTACCATAAGAAAATTGATTTTCTGATGGGAAACTTCAAGGAAATTATGGGCACATTGAGGACAAAAAAGGTAAATTTAGAATTGAGTCTGGGTGTACAAGAGCAAGGTGCCAGACCATTTGAAACAAGGCCAACATACCAGCCTACAGAAAGGTGGCCCATTTATAGGAGGAAAAAAGATAGTAGCAGTGATGAAGAAGTGGACAGAAAAGGAAAACAGATTATGAAAGTGCCTCCACAACCAAGTCCAAAATTCAAAGTGCCTAGGGCAATCAAAATTATTGATTTAGAATCATCACCGAAAGACAATCCCTCATCACCACCATCCGGGCCAAGCCCTAAGAGGCAAAGAATTGATCAACCACAGGAGGATCTGATGGATGGGATTATTGTTACTGATCAAGACATGCAAGTTGGTATGCCTTCCCCTCCTAGACTAGCTGAATTAGTTTTATCTGATTTAGATATGAAAGGTAAAAGTGTACAAGATGCAAGAATGGAGGCATGCAAGGAATTTCTAGATGACAATACATTTGTAAAAAATCCTATATTTTTGCAATTGGTATGGAGGATGAAGTTTGAAGAGTATCAAGATAAATGTAGGCAGAGAAGAGAACTAAGGCCTAACAGGTTAGACCAAGAGAATGATGATGAGGTAAAAGTTGAATTAATGGAAGAATTCAAGAACATCACTCCTGAAGAAGGAAGAAAATTGGTGAGTCAGGCTGGTGTATTAATTCTACCTGAATAGGACATTGCAGATGCAGTAGCCTTTAATGCTATTATGAAGTCTAAGAATCCCTTTCAAGACTCTGAAGAAGAGATCAAGGCAGCATTGCAAAACTTTGCTTTCAGTGAGGAATATGAAACTCTGGCAATTTGGGCATTGGCCCCACAAGGGAGAAAACCAGATGTTTCTAATATTAATCCAAATTTCAAGGGAGGATTGATAATAAAGAGAGCTTCAGAGACCTCAACCACGGAGACCACTAATTTGACTGTGAATGTGGCCAAATTGGCCCAAAAGACTGTTGAAAGGGAGGAAGCTGAAAGGAAGAGCTTAATGGAAAAATATAACCTTTTGATTGAGGAGTACAACAAGATGTAGCAAAAAAATGTTGAGTTGCAAACTGAAGTGGAGAGGTTTAGGTATAAGTAGATTGGGGAGACATCAAGTGCTCCAGGAACCAGTACATTACCTTCCACAGTAGGGTCAGTGCCTCCTGCTTCTCTAATTGTTTCCACACCAGGATCTCCTAGTCAGAATCCTATCCTCACCCTTTCTTTAGAGGAAGTTCAAGAAGAAACAGAGTGCTCTGTCGATCCTACAAAGAAGCAACTCTTGCAAAAAAATGATGAATTGCAGGCATCATTCAAGAAAAGTGATGAGGGATCTCTCTTAAAGAAAAAGGAAATTGATTTTACTGTTTTGAGGAATTTAAATGAAAAGGTTGATAGAAAATTGCTATCTATACATTCTTTATATTCTTTGTTGTTAGCAGCAATAAATAATATTGATAGGGATCAGGAAGTAGTGATACCAATAATTGAAAATTGGATCCCTAGGGCCCGTGATCTGGATATCATGTATAAGGCCTCAAGATTTGATATGAATAATAGGACCCAATCATTAAAGCCTACTCATGTGTTAGTAAAATCATTGCAAGGTTTTCAGACCTTACCAGATGACTTGAGTAGGAAGATTAGGGAGCTGGTGAAGAATTTCAATGATTGGGGTAACACATTGTTACCCAATATAATTGATGAGCAGGGGAAAATCAGGTCATTTCAACAATGGAAGGATCAAACAAGTGAGGCCATCAATGATCAAATCAACTCAATTTGTGATGACTCAGACTATGATTCGTTGGTGAGTTGTATGGAAAAAATCATTAGTACCAGCTCATTTTTGGAATCTTTTGAAAGGGATGCGAATCAGGTAGCGGTAAAATACACACCTTATAATACCAAGGTGGATGAGGTAATTAATTTTGACTGGCCGACTCATGATGAGTACCAAAATCGGGTAACTAAATATTTTACTAAGGAGGAGTAAAAGGAGCGAAGTACTAACAGGTGGCAGATCAGATGCTGCGTTTACAACGGTTCCAGTTTTGTGTTGATGGCTTTCTTAGGATGGTTTTCTTGTGGTTTTTTGCATCAACGTTTCTCAGCTGATATGATGAACAAGAATATTTTTCAAGGTGGTGGTTGTTGTAACAAATTTTGGAATATCACCAGGTGCTCCAATTGACTGGTGACAGGTGTACTTTATGGCCCGTTGCTTCTTTGCTCCTTCATTTTCTATAAGAAGGATTTAAAGGCAGAAGTATGGGTTAGCAAGTTAGATAATTTTTGTCGAGTCTAGGTGAAGTTCCAGAGCGAATTGTAAAGTCTGATGGTTTTAGAGAAATGCAATATAGGTTTTGAGTCATTTTGTAACATGTTTTGAGTTCATAGAGATTTAATGTTGTATAACAGTACTAGCATTTTAGTTGAAATGAAAATTTGAGCTCATGTCTCTCCATTGTACATGCATATCTAAACTTTGAATGAAATAACTAAGGGCTTTTTATCCATCTCACTGTTGTGGTGTGTATGATTCTATTTTAGCTTTAATTCAAGGAATTAATTAAAATGCTTGAATGGGATTGTATAAGGATTTGATAAGTAGTCCTGGGTTAGAATGCATACTGATGAAATTGTAATACAATATTGTTAGGGATCTTATATGTGATGTATTAAATCTATTAAAAACCTCTAGATGCTTATGAATTTGACTCCTGCAATGGATATATGGCACTGATCTAAGTTGTAATTATTAGTGTAGTTCAATATTTGTTTGTATTTGCCTAGAGCTTGCTACAAATTGCAAATCATTGACTATCTTATACAATGGATTGTGTTTAGTTATCTCACGCTCCAGATAGTTGATATTGTCTATGAACAGCCAATTCTAGTTGATATTATCTTATCATGTTGAGCTATTAAGTGAGATCATTTGCTATTGTTAATGTTGTTTATAATAATGGTGCAGAGGTTGTAAACAATTAAGGGATCACCCTCCCGGGTCTTGCAGAGCCCGAAGTGTAGGAGGCTTTTAAAGTCCTCATCAGTTGGTCCAAGTCCTTCGAGCTACCTTTGATTGGAATTGGCAATTCCATAGGTATATTACAAGACAAACCTGGTTATATTGTAAAAAGAACCAACATACACGTCAACCACTGAACAACCACCTCTACAACTAACTTTTTAATGTTTTATGATCACATGAAACATAAAGCACACTAATTTCAAGGTTGTTAACATCACTATTGAAATTTTAAAAAATTTTGACCTTTCAAACATTAAAAAGTACATCATTAAATTAATAATGTAATGGCATAAAAATTAAAAACATTATGAATTAATTATGTAACCACATAAGTAAAATATAATTCTATCAATAAATTAATATCAAATAGATAATATAATTGCATAACTTATACATTTCAATGTCATTGATCTTCTTCTTCATCCAACTCTTTGTCTGTATCATCCGATCTAGATTCAACATTGTAAGGATTGGTCATATCATCATCATCGTCATCAATATTAGTTTTGATAATGTCATCATCCACACTGATATCATCTTCATGAAAATTAACTCCTACATCATCATGATCTAGTTCCTCCTCTTCGACATCTTCGTCAGGGACATCATCAACTAACTATTGATCCTGATCATCATCTACATCATCTTCTAGTTCTTCGATATCTTCTTCTTCCACCACATTATACTTTATCAACCTTCCTCTTGGATCATGTCTAACAACAAATGACCAACCCGGTTTACCTGGTACCTCTGAGTAAAATACCTACTCATATTAACTTGGAAGAACATAGGGCTCATTTCCAGCTCGCCGATCAACCTTGTACTAACCATGGTAAATCCATTATCATGTTCAATAACAGCTCTCTCAGATAATTTTCATTCAATCGTAGCCTATACCATAGGACGGCAACAAAATTAATCAAGGACTTAAAGTCGCACTCAAGTATATCATCCAAAATCCCATAGTATTGATTTTCTGAGACTTCTGGATGTATGTCGCTTCTAGATGAAACATTAGTCACCTGAAAGACTACAGCTTATACCAGAATCACAAGTTTTCTTCATGTCATCCAACATTTTGTTTTGAAATTTATGACCATCACACCACATAGCCTTGTGGTGTTTCACCGCAATATGTCAAACATGTAAAAATTATTGCAATATCGTCAGTTGATAAACATATTTATTCTTCGAATGTATGCAAAGAAAAAAATCTCAACATATATATACATCAATATACTTGAAAATAATTAAATAATGTGGGTGATTAATATATTTATACGTACCTATTTATCTCTTAAACCATATGCTAAATCAATTTCCCTTTGTGTAACATTGGAATCTCCATTACGATGAGCTTCTTTAACCAATGAAGCCACACCTTCCCATGTTAATGCATGACCATATTGTTGACATCGTTCAATCCATACCATCATCCAATCAAGATTGTTGGCGACGTACAAATGTAGTGCATCCCACTCTCGACCAACTGTATAAAAAAAAAATGAAATTCACAAACGACTTATAATTAGTTAAATACCACAGTATACGACCTTAATTTATAATTGATGTATATTGAAGATTAAAAATTAAATAAGTACAACATACATAAAAAACATATGTAAAATGTATTCCAATTAATCTCTGACCATCTTATAATTACCTCTCACTTTCCTCAATCTACCTTTCCCCATTAGGTACTCCCCTTCGAATTTGTTAATGGAGTTGGGATCCCAAATGTGATCTACATGGATCTTTGGTGCAAACTTAGTAAGATATTCACTAATGTACACCATGGTCTAGTATACCATATATCCCTCCACCATAGAACCCTCAGGATGTGCTCTTTGTCTAACCAAAGCCTTCAAAAATTTTAAGTGCCTCTCAACCATCCACATTGACCTTGTGTGTACAGGTCCACACATTCAATCTCCTCAACTTGGTGTATGAGGTAGTGTTCTTGTGCATTAAAAAATATTGAAGGTAGACACTTTTTCATTTCACACATTAGACGAGGAATTTTTCTCTTCCAATAATTTATATCTTCTTTATGGATTTCTTTAGATGATAGCCATCTACAAGTGATTGAAGGCACAAATATATTAACGAGATTTAACAAAAATATACAATATATTACATAACAAGTAAAACAAATGGCAATTATAAGATGTATACAACGAATTGAACAAATCTCGCTACTTAACTCATGTATTTTCCAAGATCATATATAACTTGCTTGACATTGTTGTTAAAGTTTTTTAGGAGAGATAGAGGTAGAACGTACTGCAACAATTATAAAATGATCTTTTCATTATTTTTCCAAAAGTAGTAAACAAAATACACTGAAAAGTACATGTATTATACAAGTGTATATAATATACCGAAATAATTACCTTAATGAAGGTATGCCAATCATGCGTTTTCATCCCTGACCCAAATTCACCTTTCTTTGTTATTATATTATTTATGTTCGCAACAAATCCTGTGGGAAATTGAATTTTTTGAATGAATTCTTTTATAGCATTGCTTTGCTACTCTGTTAATAACCAAGGAAGGGAACTTATATTAATTTGGTCTCCATCGCTATTTAATTGAATGAAATTTTTTGTAACACCCCGTCGTGCGAACCCTAAAGGACAATAAAACAATAATTACTGCACAATTTTTTTTTTAAAAGTTAACATAGCATACATGTAAAACACATTAAGTCAAAAGTCATAGAAATCAATTAAACAAATTCACTTACACTTACATCCCTTGGGGTACATGAGGAGACATTACGAACTTAAATCCATACAACAACAATAAAGAATAAAATCCAAAGATTAATCCATAACAAAGTAAACATTAACAAATGTAACACATACATGAAAATTCATTGATAAGAAACCATCTGTGTACATAAAATACAACATATGCATGATTAACTTAACACATTGAATAATAACTGCCATGGCCAATATACACACCGAGTTTAACATTACATTACAGTACAATGTTCTAGAGGTACAATGATACAACAGTGTTTCCAAACATGAACAGAAACCATACAACAAGAATCATGATACAAATGAACAGATGAATACAAAGTATCATAACTGGCTCCAAGACAAATACAACTCTGGAGTCGCTGCAACAGCACCAAGCTGCACCTCTTGATCCTCGACTGGGGACCCAATGGGGTGCTTAGCATGTTCCACCCGACCACGTGGGTCCGAAGACCCACCCCCCGTGCTAAGGAGCTGACAAGAAAGAGTCTTCAACCAAGAACATCCAAACACGGAACCACAAGACTCAACAACATACAAAAGTATCATAAAACTCAAGGATTACAATGACTTAATCAACAACATCCAAGAGTCATCAAAATAACTTAAAATCATAAATCTCATCACATAAATCAAAGCAATGACCAGTAAACAAGTAACCAAAGGATGATCATGAAACACTTCCAAATCAAACTAAAATAACAAACATAATACAATTCCAAATTGCAATTAAATAATACAATAACATCATATCACAGCACCATAAGAGTACAATATCAATGAGATCATACAAGACCACAAAGTACACCAAAGATGTACCAAGGAAATACTCCATAAATCAATATAAGTCCATTCAACCACAATCTAAACCAACTTCCATAACATACTTCCAGAGGAACACAATAAAGTAAAACACCTGGGCAACTATGGGAGAGTGTCATCGCATAGTCCTACATGGGCTATCTTGTGCTCTTCCTCCCAACTGGAGGCGCCGGTCCCATCTATGGCTATCCTGTGCCCTTCCTCCCAACTGGAGGCACCAGTCCATAGGGTGACTCATGCGGAGCCGTAAACCTCTCGTGAAGACGAGGTCACGACCTTGCCGACCACGGCCTTCTCAGCCTTCCATTAGTCTGCGGAAGCACTAATGAAGACGAGGCATCCATTTTTAAATCTTATAATGATATTACTACCCAACCCTCCTAAGTTAATTATTAGGTTTTCACTTGATTACTAACTCACTCGTGGGTTATCCTGTGCCCCTTAAACGGGGTGCCAACCCCCACAAGGAGCCACTCTCCCTAGAGACCCAACAACATAAAAACCAAGAAACCAAGGGTTGTACAACATAACAAGAACATTAGATCACAACAGAGAAGCATGCAAGGCATTACCCATCTCGCTATAAATACATAATCAAAGTCTCAACAATTCCCGTACAACCCTTTCAAAATCATGAAACCAAAACACTTGCCACGTCAAGGGCACTTAAAGAGAGAGAACATCAGCTGACAATCATCTCAAGCCTCTGGAAGCCAAAAAGAATGAAACCCCACAAACAAGGGTAAAATGAAGCAACACAAGTTTTTCCCCAATAATTCCAACACAAGGATAAAATTTCCCTCAAATATGAGATTAACTCTGAAAATCCACACAAAGAAAGTTTCATCAAACCCCATCCACAAATCAATCAACTCTAAAACACAAATACAATCCATATATCAACAATGGTGTCACCTCAAAAAGGAATCATAGAAGAAAATCAACCTTTAATTCAACAAAAATCACTCAACATCCAAAAACCACCAACTAAGCGTTCCACGGGAGACCTCAACTTTCTCCTCACAAGAACCCCTTATAGTGGCACAAAAATTACATTCATAAAATCAGCAACATGGCAATGACAACAATTATCTAAACACATTCTCAATTAAAAGATACCAACCTACTCAACAACCAAAACAATTAATCTCAAGGTTCTAAATAACTATCCATATAAGAACCTCATTTAATAGAAACTCAGATTGTCATAAAGATATCCACTAACTAACAAGATCCAAAAGAAATAATTAAGAATGAAAACTCAATCCAAGGGACAATTTGTTTCGTTGACTCAAGTTTATAAAACTACCATAATTAGGTCAAACATAGTTTACTACAATACTTAACCATGGTAAAAGATACACAATTGTATTATTTAAGAGTTCAGTACAAATGCGATACTCAACAATTAGAATTATAAGGAATTCAACAATCTATACATTTCTACTCTATCTTATTTATTAAATAAATTCTTCTTTCACTACATATAATAAAATCAATTCTCTTTTATTCCTAACTAACTTTAAAATCCATTAACTACTTCCTTAATTAAATACTAGACCACACTAAACATTTCTCATAATTTAAGAAACAAGCATTCATATATATAACACCTACTTGAGTTCACCATTCCCAACATTTAATTTAAAACTCCTAAATTGAATTATTATTCCCTTAATTCTACAATTCCATTATAAGGGAGTACTATGAACTCAATATTCTAGAAAATATATGTCTTCATTAATTCATATTGGTTTTTTCATTATTCTAAGAGAATTGATCGAAAGCAACGGGTTCAACCGAATGTCCTTCCTACTAAAAGGCATTAAAAATTATAATAATATATGTTTATTCATTCTAAAATATAACTAATGTAGTTAAGTGATTTAAAATCTCATCCTACAAGAGCCATAACTTCACTATACAAATATTTCACTAAATACCTTGCTTCAATATCTTATCTCCATAATGAGGGTATATTTACATACCTATTCATATGAAGATAGAATGCCAAACATACACCGCAAAGGAGACTAACTCATGTTAATGCAACAACTAAGGAAGAGTCCATGGTTTATCAAGGGAGAGTAATTCTAATTTACTTATTGAATTTTTTTCTAATTTTGGATCCACATTCTTATACTAATTTGAACAAAAAGCTGAAACAGGTTGACAATAAAATCAAAGAGATTATTTAAACCTTTAAACTTCCTATTATATTCAAGTGCCGCAGCTGAGACATGTTAACAATAAAATTAGGGAAATTATGTAAACCTTTAAACTTCCAATTGATTTCAAGTGCTACGACTATACTAGATAGACAAAAGAATCAAAAAGGTTATTTAATTATGTACAATGCCTCAACTCTGAATGTAGTAACTGTGACAGGTTGCCAAGTATATTAGAAAGTGAATATTGGAATAAGGAAATATCGCCATCTACTTGTATTATTATCAAATCCCAAACGTTCTCCTCAAGACTGAAGGGAAGGAGACAGGTGAGGTGCAAATACGTGACTTAAGAATAGGCGAAATAATGTACACTTTTCCTTTCTTGAGCTTAACAAATTTCTGTTTGGCAGCGAGTTTCCAGAGACACGCTCAAGTTGAAGTTTGGAAATTAAAGTTCACCACGACCAAAGGCGAGCTCTCTATTATGTTAGTATATTGACAATATTTATTTTCAAGTGCTGCAACTGCGATAGATTGACAGAAGAATCAAACAGGTTATTAAACCTTCGCAACATTCTATTTTCAAGTACAACAGATGTGTCAGGTTGCCAACGAAATAAGGAAAATTTTACCCCTACGGTCTTCTATGTTTGCGTGTTGCTGTTGTAAATCTCTCCTTTGAATTCTATGCAGCTCTTTAGTTTGAAGGTTCCCGAATGAAAATCATAAGTGCACATACACATAACCTGCTTGCAAGATTTATTGAATAACACCAGGAAAAGAACAGAGTACCCAGAAGGCCACGGTGAAGGGAAAGCAAAGGCAGTGGTATAAGTAAACATACGTATATATATATATATTCAAAATTTTATTTTATTATCTTATTCTAAAGCTAGATGGTTGTGTACATCCTGTAAGCCTGATTTCTCTAAAATTCAGAAGATTTAACATAAAAAGAAATAAAACATACTCATCACCAACAACAATATATGCACATATACAGTACAAGACGACATAAGACATGCGAACCAAATTACAAATACCAGGTAAGCGGTAACAACACATATGAAAGAATTCAAATCGTTTAGTTTTCAGCAGACCCATCAAGGCGACAAGAACAAATAAAGATACTTGAATCTACAATTGAATGCAAAGATCTGAAAGCCATAAATATATATATAGGCTCGGCTGATAAGAGTGATCTAGATTAGAAGATCATCAATGATTCCAAGCACCTAAGGTAAGTAAATAAGATCCAGTATGCAAAAGTAAGCCACACACTGCTCCCTATAGACGCAGCCAAGCACAACCAAAAAAAATAAAAATAATTTGAATAAAAGCCACATAGCATGAGGGTTTGAAATAATGAGACTTTTTAAGTATTCACATGAAAATAAATGGATTTCCTGTAGGCATATCATTATGGAGACTTACCTGATATAAATTTCCTCATTCTTCATTGATTCTCTTCTCAGATTCTTGTTAACTCTTTCCACCTTGCGGATGGATAAATCACTAGTTCCCGAATCTATGATCTCCTACTCCTTTGTCAGTGAACGAACAAGACTGGAGACTCTTCTTTCCTTCCGTAGCTTCAGCTCCATTTCTTACTATCGACTCAGCTCAAAATCAATTGAGAGAAAATACCCACCACAGTAACTCCTCACTGTGTCAACAGTTTTGGATTTTTGGCAACTTCCTCGAGAACCATCCTCCAGAATAATTCTTGTTTATAATTTGTTTCAAGGTGTCTTTTCCACTCCCATCGGGGAACTGTTCGACTTCTATCACTTATTATAATTTCTTTGATGGTGTCTTTTACACTCCCATCAGCAGACCGTTGCACTTCCATCAGTTACGATTGTATGCCAGCCACTACCCCTATTCATTATTTTATAATTGACTCTTTAATATATGAACCAAATAGATCAACTATTAATTATTTAATAAATATTTAATCTTTCTTTTAGTTATAATAAAATATATTTATTTTAATAAATATTTTCACCTTAATTTATTTAAACTAAATAAATTATTAATATTATTTATTTAATCAAAGAAATAACAATAAAACAAATTAAACTCAAATGATACCCTACCTCCCACAAATGAAAACTATACGATGATATCACAGACGAAGGGACACTACATTTTTCATTGCATGATTGGCTTCCTGAATGTCGCTACAAATTTTGACAATTTTTTCTTTGTCATGCCTTCCATCCAATATTTTCCATAACATTTCTATTATATTCTTTCCAATATGTATTGTATCAAACAAATGCACAATTTTTAGCTGCTCATAGTAGGGCAACCTACTAAATTGTCTGGGATAACTTTTCAATCCCTGTGGAAGCCGACCATTAATGCCTTGATGACCTTCATGAAGCATATAAGTTAAACAAATTAATAACGACTTGATCATTGTCAATTACAACATGAGTAAACACAACACAATATAAAAATATAAATTCAAAACATATCATATATGATAGATAAACAATTTGATCCGATGTATAACCTTGACGATTAATTCTATTATATTCCAACTTCCATAGGCGAGGTGTCACTCTTCATGGTTTTGATGTAGTCTCCTCTTCCCCATTGAAAATATGTTTTTTAGTAGTTCGATACTTATGATTTATATAGAGGAAGTTCCTATACTCATCAAACCCCTACTTTCCTAAACTTGTTGAATGCCGAGATTTCATCTTTGGACCACAAATTGGACATGCAAATTTTCCCTTTGTTTGAAGACCTGCAAGATCATATATAATTGGATTAAATATGTCATTTTTTATAATTATATATAATGAATAGATTATTTTAAAAATATGCATGATATCTACTTCATCAAATTAATTATTGTTAAAGTGCAGTCAAACGTTATAACATACCACAAAAATGTGTTAGCCCTGGGGCATCATGAATTGTCCATACAAGCATTGCATGGAATTGAAATTGTCTTTGTCCTATTGGTCTAGAGATGTCATACATAGTGACGCCATTCCATAACTTTAGTAACTCGTCGATAAGAGGCTCGATATAAACATTCATATCTTTAACTTGGTACTTACCTAGTTGAGTGAACAATAAACATTACATAATTATTATAACCATTTTACTGCAATATATATAAATTAATGTACATGACTATTAAATGAAAAAAATATAAGTCATTATGCAAAAAATAAGACAAATGATATGCTACTACGTTAAAGAAAATTGATGTAAACAAATACCTGGAACAATCATTGACAACATTATGTGCTCCCTCTTTATTGACATCCGTGGAGGAATGTTATTGTTGATAACAAAAATAGGCCACACTGAGTAAATAGATCTCAGCTCTCCAAATGGATTAACACCGTCGCTCCCAATGAAAGTCTGAGATTATGAGGTTCTTCTTTAAAGTGTGGCCATTTTTCCTCCATATCCCTAAATGCAGAACCATCCGCAGGCATTCGAAGAATGTCATCTCCACTTCTATTCCGTGCATGGTAATCCATAAATTGCGCTAAGCTTTCGCACCTAAATAATCATTGCATATGTGGAATAATGGGAATATAACGAAGAACCTTGCGAGGCACCTTTTTTGTTAGTTGATCTGTTCGATATCTATTGATATGACATTCGGGCATTTTGTTGCAAATTCATGTTGTTTATGATATATAATATGATCATTGGTACATGCATCTATTGCTTGATACTCCATTCTGATATCTTTCATAATGGCATATAAATCTCGGTATGAGCGAGGTAAAATATTTGATGGTGGTAACAAAAATTCACCAATCAATCTATAATAAAAAATAATTTGTTCATATAAAGAATATTAATGGTACATATTTCATCCTATATTAACTAGTGATGAACTAACAACAATTAAAATAGATGAAAAAAGATGACATATACGACATACCTTAACATCCGTGAGATTGCTATGTTTGATAAACCATTCATAACCTTCAAGTTCAACAACAACAATACAGTAGAGAGAAGAGTTGTTTGCGAGCCTTCATAAAGGGGCTCGTATTCCTTCTCAAGTACAGGTAAATTATGAACATCATCAAAGTCATCTTGATCATCATGATCAGCTCTGCCAATAAATGTGTCATGGATCAATGTATTCGTACCATCATCTTCAACTATGTTTTCTGGCGCATGATCATCTTTTTCCATAGGATCATTAACTTCATATTCGATATTCACAGCTCCATGTTCGTCCGCTTGCAAAACCACATTCTTCGGGCCGTGATAATCCATATCATCTGCCCTAGGGCACCCCACCTTTATAATAATGATAGACACAAATAAACCATGATCATGATCAAGTGATTTTATATATATATATATATGTTAAAACGATATAAACATTTACAAATTCAATCAATATAAACACATATAATGAACAACTTGCAATGGCCGATAATCATGCCCCCTTCAACGGACCATTATTGCCTACAATGTTTCTCGTTGTTGTGATTAAAAGTTGTCTCATCTTTAAGCCTTGTATTATTGCAAGGGACAATAACATTTCCTATCACCCTTTCTTTTCAATCTAGCCCACAATCTATCAAGTGTCTCTTCATTTTGTTCTGGACTAATATTATTTGACATGATTTTTCTTTACCAAGCTTGACTATTTAGATCTTTAAAAAATATCAAACTCACACTCCAATAATTTTTATTCATAGAAAGGTAACATAATCTAATAATTATAATATTTTGCACCAAAAAAATTTGGCATGCAACCACCCCTGCAAAAGAGAAGATAGTCAAAAGTTAATGACCCCAAAAAACACTTTAAAATGTTAATTCCAAAACTTATTAAATTTTGATTTTACTATGATTTCCAACCATTAAGACTCCTAAAATTAGAATATTGAACTTGATTGCAAACTTCCTACAACAATGGAGGTAGCGAGCTAGTAAGAGCAAGTGACCCATTCCTAAGGAGCAACAAGTCGGAATCATCATTGCTAATGTTAATACAAATTTATCCTTTTAGTTAAAGATGTAATATGTCACTTCTTATGATGAGCTTATCCCTAGGGCCCTCAACATTGAGAGAGCCCTAATAAAAAACAAAAGAAGCATTGGTAAGAGCATGATTAGGGTACAAACCCTAGGCCTCTGTAGAAACATAAACAATAACTATAGCGGATTTGTGAGGTTACAATACCAGAAAGATTGAGACATTGTAGGTAATAAAAAAATCTTTCAATCTAAAGATTGTAGCCAATAATAAGCACACTATGTAGCTTAGTGACATTTATAAATGCAATCTACAGTAAGACAAATGACAGTCACTTGAGATGTGACAGTCAAAAAGAGGCCGAGTAGTGACAAGATAATAAAGCTCAAACCTTGCATAGTAATTAAAGTGGAGATTTTAACAGTGAGTTTCCTTACCCCCTTGCTAACCTTAAGGGTTTTTCAAATGCTTTTGGTAGTGTTAGACAAGGAAAATGCAATCAGGGAATGACTGTCCAAATGAACTAACAGTGGTAATCATAGCTTCAATGTTTCTTCTTAGCCATTAATGTATAATGGAGGTAGTGGATTGCATGTTTTAGCAGTGTTTTGAGACTAATCAAAGATGGGAGAATAGTGAATAATACCTTGTGGACTGTGAAGTAGTGTCAATAAGGTTGAAGGATCTTAAGAACTACAATACCATGAAACAATGAGTCCCCTGTAGGAAGTAGGCAGTCTATAGGGCATAGTTTGATTTTATAGAAGGATGCCCATGAAAGGAATCTTCAAGTGATAGAGAGTGAGCTGTTTGAGATTGCAGTTGAGGGTGCAATATCCAGTCTTAAAGGAAGTTAGCAAAGCAGTAAATGTGCAAGAAAATCAAATCATACACAACAAACAATTCACAATGTTATCTTGCATAATGCCTTGAGTTTGAAGACAAAAATCTCATTGTATCTTCATGATGAAAGTGGTGACCTTAATGGTCAATCAGCAACCATGATTTTAAAACATGCTATTGTGCTTATGGAGGCAACATTTTAAGCAAGGTGAGTGGTGGTTTGGAACAATGGCAGGTATGAAGGACTTGCTTTATATGCATACTATGCAGTCTAGCTTAAGACACCGTTCTTAGAAGAGATTGAAGGTGGATTATGGAACTCAAGGGTTACCATGAAAAGGATTAAAGCAAAGACTGAGATCTATTTAAAAGCCACGGTCATGCAGATATTAAAGATGTCACATGCAAAACCCTAGTAGCTGGAGTAATGAATACATTGCCTAAGAGGATAGTGTGCTGGGGCAAATTTAGGAGATCTCCACATTATCTAATTACAAGGAAATACATGATTTATTTATTTTTTTAATTAAAAGAAATCATTCTAAACCCTATATAGGATACATTAATACTTCAAAAGCCTCTGAAGGAATTTGAGATTATGCAAATATATGTCAAGTAACATTCATAAGGTTTAGAAAATCTTGATCACTCTCTAGAATAGACCATTAAACATGGGTTGTGCTTGAATGCACTACATAATTGATATAACACAACCACTGCATATCGACCAAAGTTATAGGCTCTTTATTGCAACAAGAGGTAATCACTCTTTGATCATGCTATAATTACATCCTAACCTGTTAAACTTGAGACAACCTGAATGCACCCAATGATGATTGACACCTACATTATACAACCTGAATTAACTACATTATATGAGTGCCTCCATTTCTATCACAACCTAGCCACATTAAACTTGGGTCACACATGAATGCATCATGTATTTGTTATGGCACAACTGTGTCACATGACCAATAGAGTTATGGATCACATAATTACAGTCACAAGTGTAACGCCCCACCGCGCAAACCCTAAAGGAACAAATGAACACTCAACAATTTTTTTTTAAAAGAACATATTAAATGTATTTAAGTATTCCAACATTACAATGTTCTAAGTAGCACAACTAAATCGCTTGGGGTACACGAGGTGACATTACTACACTAACTCAAAACAAAGATAATAGAATAAATGTTAAAATTATAATTATGTAAATCCATTCATGATAACTAGAAAGATATGAATATCCCAATTAAAAAAATACATACATATGACAATAAATGAATCATCAAGATATAAAGTAAATATATTTTGACAGACACAACACAACATAATTCAATAATTACAATTGATAGTTCATAATGATTACATGGTCTGAATATACATTACATCAATATGATATTACAACATAATGAACATATAACAAATTACATCAAGATCCTCCCAACACACGTGGGAGTCGATACATCAACCAATAAATTACATCTAAAGTATGAACATACATCTGGTACATAAGAACACTGGATCAACAACATCTGCCAAAACCCTGCCATAAAAGAAACAACTGCAACCAAAGGGAACCCAACGGGGTGCGAAGCACGTTCCACCCAACCACCCCCATGCTGGGAGTTAACAAGGAAGGATCCCCGACCAAGCACATCAATAGTAACACAAAAATAACTCCATACCAGATAACATAACATCAAAAGACCACATAGAAAATGAACCACGATAAATCCCCAAAAGACATAACAATAGACCACTTTCAAAACATAACATTAAATCACTTTGCAGATGATACAACAGTAACTCATATTCACACATTATCAATAAGTTTCAAGACATAATATAAAAGGACTACTTCCAGATGACCTCAATAAAAACAACTCAAATAGAATGTTAGAGGAGAGTATCATCATATGGTTTCACATGGATTATCCAGACAACCTATCACAAGGTGCCGCCTCCATCTCTACATGGATTATCTAGAAAACCTAGTTCAAGGTGTCGCCTCCATCTATGGTTCTCCTGACTGCCTATCCCAAGGCACCACTCCATAGGGTTACTCATGTAGGAATCGTTAACCTTTTGTGAAGACAAGGCAACGATCTTGCCAACCACAACCTTCTCGGTCCCCTTTAGTCTATAATAGCACTAATAGGCGGAAGAGGCATCCCAATTATCTTATTAATGTTTAATCCCCACCCATGATTTATTACTTAGGTTATCACTGATTACTCTAACTCTATGGGGGTTACCCTGACAACCCCTTTGTGCATCGGCCCCCACTAGAGCCACTCTCTCTAGACACTCAAACACAAAATATCAAACACAACAGGACTGTATCACAAGAAGTATTGAACCTATCAAATGGATCCTCTGCGAGGCATAACCATCTCGCCAAAACACACAAAACACATCCACAACACGTTACAATCCACGTGTAACTCAAATCACACCCTTAGTCAAAACATAGGCCAAATATCAAGATTGCAAGACTAATACCACAATAATATTCCCACCTTTGGAAGTCCTAAACAACAACTTGAATTCCTATAACAGATAGACTACTCTAGGGTTTTCCTGCAAAACTTAAACCCAATTAAAGAAAATCAAAATAAATAAAATGCATACTCTCGAGAGTAATCCGATACATAAACAACGCCATAAATTTTTTTACAATGAACAACAAATTTCATCAAACAAATAGATCAACAACTCGAGAATATTTGATTCAAATCAAAACACCTCGTTTATTTCAAATTCGCACAATTACCATTGCATGTTTTAATTTTAACTAATCGATTTAATTATAATCACATAGCTTATTTCCAATTTCCTCAATTAAACTATATCTTTATAACTTGTAAAAATTATCATATTAAATTCTTATTCAAAGCATCACAAGATTGTTATATAAATATATATTTAAGAATAAAGCATTTTTATAAAAAACATTTTATAAAAATATATTCTAAAATTTATAAAATATCATTCAGAAAATATTATATACATAAGTATATATCTTTATATATATATATATATATAATTCTATTATAAATCGAATTTGAATAAAATGAAAATCGAATTATAAAATTATTTTATAAATGAAATTCGAATTAAATCAAATTCAAATTAAAATTAATAATAAAGAAAAACAAAAAAAATGAATAACGAATTTTAATTTAAAATTAATTTTAAAACAACGCAGTCCCTGGTGGTACTGCGTACCTCCCAATGGGAGGCCGCAGTCCCCACCAGACTGCGTGCAGTGCCGCCAAGTGGGGGGGTCGGGGGTGGTATGGCCACAGTCGACCAGTTCCTCCCCTCCACATAAATTTTTTTTTTTTCTAAAATATAATTTATTTTGGCATTTAAAGCCCGAAACCCAATAAAAAAATCATAAACTATATTTATTTCTATTCAGAGAAATAAATAAAAAGAACGCGAAAACAAAAAATTATATTTTAATTTATTCATTCGACAATCACAGACTTTGTGAATATGAATGAATACATATATTTTAAAATGCAACCAAACCTAATATATAAATATATAAATAATAATCATAAGTTTCAAAACAATCACATAAATAAATTGGGTATGCAAATTCAATATAATAAAAATGATTTCCATTTCCAAAACAATATCTTCTCAACCAACTTGTATTAACGAACTACAAAAGATTTAACTATAGTTTTCCTACCGAAGAATTCAAGGGTTTAATATAACAACTTTTCAATCACAGATCCTCTTTTCAAAAGTAGAGAAGTTTATTTTCAAACCATGGTAGACAGATTTTGTTTATGGAACAATATAATAAAAATAACTTAAAAGAAGAAAACCTAGAGTCCTTCGTTCGATGTAGAATCCCTTATGTAACCTCTTCTCGACTTCCTGCCTTTAGCTCTCTTCTGAATCTCTCTTTTCTTCCAAATAATTCTTTTTACCTAGAGGCACAAAAACAACTATTTTTCTTTTCTTTTCTTTTATAGAGCAAAAACAACAGAAAAATCCTTCTATGTGTCAAAAACTCCCTCATAATCAAATAAATAAAAATCAATAAAGCTTTTCCATTTTTTTTTCCTCAAAAAAATCCTCTTTTCTCATTGGTCCTTTTTCCAGCTTTTAAAAGCACATACTTATCTACAATTTTTAATTAAAAATTAATTCCACATGATATTATCCTCAGCTTTATTTCTAATTTATTATCAAGAAACAAGATAATACATAATTATCATCTTCATTCTAATTTAAATTAATTTCTTGCACTTTTAATTATTTAAATAACTTTTTTAACTACAATATATTTCAAATTCAACATTTAACTAGCTCACAATTAATCAAAAATAACAAAACATTAATTAATCTTATAAAATAAGATTAATTAAATAAACACTAACCATAAATAAAATAAATACTCAACAATCAAACTACACAACAACAAGGACAAAACTTCAATCATGACACAACAACTCACAATATGACGATGAACTTGGGACAGGGACACTTCCAAATCAAATCCCTTTTTCAACATTTTACCCGTTGGGTTAATTTAATGCTCACCCTGTCCTACTGAAGCAGGTGGAATCGAGACGTTATACCTGCAATTCCTGCATACCAATAAGCGTCAAGTAACACATATATATATAATCGAAAACATGATATCGTGAGAAGGAATTACAACGTAGCAGGGCACTCGTAAACGAGTGGTGCTGCACTGTCCTCTCACCACATCTATTCTAACAATTATAATATCAATGATGAAATAACATTTCTAAACTAACTGATCATATGATAACATGATTACTTAACTACTGCATCATAATATAATACTGAATCCAATTAACATCATCGTAGAATCATAACATCGACATATATAATACTAAGGAAAAACCATTGCATAATCAAATAATCTAAATACCACATAAAGTATCATAAATCATAATAATAATGTCAAATTTAGCAATCAACTAAACTACACATTCGCACACACTAGGTCGGTGAATTAATCACCATCACAAATCAATATCACACTAACATATAAAAGTAACAAATAATAGCAAATAGTATCAGAAACATGGGGGTATTACAACAAGAATCTATTCCTTGGTTGTGATCTTATGGTGATTCCACACAACAAAATCTAGACATGAAATGCTCAAAACCCTAAACCTCTAAAAATGAAATTTGATGAGATGTTGCTTTAAAATATGATTTTCAAACCTGGAATTACAAATCTGACTTCACAACTGAATTCTACAAAAAGAAAATGACTACCCTCAACCTGGCGATATCTTCTTGAATTTTTTCTGATTTTTCCCAAGAAAATTGTCCTTAGTTCACCACAAACTGTCTCAAGTAGAGCAAAACACTGTCGCAATAAATTAGGCGCAAACTCACTTTTCTTTATGTTGGCCACAATTTGATTTTTTTCTATTTTCCATGTTTGTCAAAAATTTGACGAGAATGCCAGCCAACATTTCGATGAACCCGAGGTTAGTCAAAATTTTGACGAACGTCGGGGATAAACTTCCAAAAAATTGAAAATTACACATCAAATTTTACGAGCACCCGACAATACATCAAATTATTCATAATTCATCAGACAGTTTCGTTGGATTTTGCAATCAAATGAGTTAGTGCATGCATGTTGGCAACAGTTTTCAGCGGTTATAGCTGGGTGAGGTTTACAACTATGGTCTAAGGGAGATTAGCTCGTTCAAAAGGTTCATCTTTGATAGAGGAAATTTTCCATTTTTTGCTTCTTGTTAGTTTAATGTATATCTTGTAAATATCTTTCTTTCCTTGAAGCGCTCTTGCACATCCTGCATTCTCATTAAGGGAATGTATGTTCTAGTTTTTTGCTTTTCTCCAAGTGCAGGCCTGCACATGTTTTGTTTTTTCCCCTTTGGAGGCCCAACTATTGAAGTTTTTCCCTTACGACTTAGTGCCCAATGGTTAAATAAGGCCTCTAGATTCCATGATTAGCAGGTAATCATCCTATAGAAATCACCATAAATGTTGACATTTCATGCCACCCTTTATGACCCATCACTGATAACCGATCTGAGAGATCCTACATGGGCCATCTTGCACTAATTTTCCTTGAAGGGTCCTAAAATTGGCTAAGTCCTGAAGTCTCATGCTTTCGTGCTTTCACTTACCTCTCTACTCGCATGCTTTCTTCATCACTCTCGCTCCTAGTTCTCTTCCTTCCATTTTCCCCTAAGTGTTTTGGGTTTCGGCCATCGGCCTTACCTTTTAACCCTTACCACTTTCTCCTTATAATGTGTTAGCCTTACCCTCGATTACTGAAGTTTCGAGAGGCTTTTCAATATTTTTCTATCTTGACTTGTCATACTTTGGGGGTCAGGCTTCCATCTTATCTCCTTCCATCTTTTCATCTTAGGAAGTAAGCCTTCCTCCCAAAGCCTGATCCCAAAGTCTCGTCTTTGGCCTTCATGCATCAGACTATTACATTGGTAGCTATTGTTGCACCAAAAGATCGACTTGTTAATGCCCGATACAATTGCTATATTTATACAAGATCCATAGGAGGTGGTTAAGCCATGTCACGAACCCAAGTGTCACACTACACAAGGAAGACCAAGGGACACACCATCTTGCAATTATCTCCCCCAGCGCAAGTGAGGTGTTTGAACCTATGACCTCGGCTTTGATACCAATTGTTACATTGGTGGTTGTCGTCTCACCAAAAGATCAACCTATTAATGCCTGATACAATCGCCAAATTTATTCAAGATCCGTAAGAGGTGGTTAAGCCTGCATGTCACAAACCCAAGCGTCACACTGCACAAGGAAGACCAAGGGATACACCATCTTGCAACACAGAATTTCTACTTCCTTCCTTCTTCCTTCTCACTTTCACTCCTTCAAAAATTTGACTAAGTGTCTAGTTTTTGAGATTCGAGCTGAGGCCTTATCCTTTACCTCTTACCTTTCTTTGGTAAGAGGTAACTCTTCTCTTCGACCCCTAATGGCTCCTTTCGAACTTCAACCTTCGGTCTTCCCTTTTACCCTTTTCGTCTCTGTGATAAGGTGTAAGCCTCCTTCCTGACTCCCGAAACCCGAAAGGGGCGATCCTTCCAGACTTCATGATTCCTGCCTTCAACCTTCTCTCTCTTGGAATTGTTGCCTCAATCTCACAGGCTGGAACTTCTGGAAGAGCAGATTTGGTGTGACATTTCTTTGGTCTGGCCGACTAGCAGTTTGGGAACCTTGTGAAATATTCTGGTCGATGTGACCCTGCAGAAGTCTTTCCGAATGCTTTGAAGTCTATCGCTGTGACTTAAAGTAGTCATTGTAACTTCTCACCGCGTGGAGATCTCTGGCCGACAGGCCATTCAATCGGGCGTCAGGGAGACTCATAGCGACTGAGGGCTTCAAAGTGACTTTCAACACTCGGGAAGAAGTCCCAATGACATTGGAAGGTCTTGCTGACATGGATATGTATTGAAGTCATCAGGTTAACCTATGGCGGCTCATGAGAAATCTTACCGAAAGTAACATGTCTTGGCGACAGTGTTGGAGCTTTCGAGGAAACCCTTGGGTGATCGGTAAGAGTGATATGTCTCACTGACTTAGAGTAATAAAGGATCTCGGTGAGAAGTCTCAGTGATGAATGATTGTATTGGCGACAATGTAACTCTCAAAGACATCGGGGAGACCCTTGGCTGAAAGACTTGTTTCAATATGATGTCTCATCAAATATCAAAAGTCTTGTTGACAACACATGGGGTCATTGGTTCGGTGTGACTCTTGGCGAACAGTGGTTTCGGGATAACATGAAAGCCTCGGTAAGAAGTCTTGCCAAAGGTTGATTCTCTTGCCGATAGTGGAACACATTGGTATGACTTGAAGACTTCAGTATGAAGTCTTGGCGAAAGCAGTAAGTTTGGCCGACAAGACTGAATCAGGGTGACTTGGAACTTGCGGGGTGATGTCTTAGCGAAGGGTATTTGTCTTGCCAATAGGAATGCGATGGACATCAAAAGTTTCGGTATGACCTTTGCCTAAGTCTTTCTGACAGTGTCATCAGTATAACATAAAGGGCTTGACATGATCTCTCAGCGAATGACTAAAGTCTTGGCGATTAAGGAACACTTCAGAATGACTTATGAGCTCGATGTGATGTCTCATCAAATGGCGATTATCTCGCCGATGAGAATTTTGAGTTCGGTATAACATGAAGCTCATTGTGATGTCTTGGCGAAAGACGATAGTCTTGCCGAAGAGAAAACTCACGTCTATATGACTTGGAGACTTCGGTATAACCTCTTGGCGATAGTTGGATGTCTTAGCGATAGCGTTGGTGGATGAGTTCAACTGGAGGTCGGTGAGAGGTCTCGTCGATCATGCCGATAAGGAGACTCTTGCTAATAGATGGATGCTGATTGGATTTCGGCATGACTTGGAGGCTCGATGTGATCTCTTGGCGATAGCGATTGTCTCATCGATGTGATTGCTGAGGTAATGTAACTTGTAAGCTCGGTGGAACCTCTTGCCGATGGAGAGGACTCTTGGCAACAACATGTAAACAACTCTTGTGGCATCGGGGAGACACTTCTTGTGTCTCACCGACATGCAACACAAGTTGATCACTTTTGACCGAGTGAAGATTGTTTGACATGGTGCGATGATGATAAATCCAAGAAAGCAGAAGTGAACCGTTTGCTATGAAATCGTTGTGACCGTTTCTGTGTGGAAAAGGAAAACTCTTCACGAGGAAGTGGAAATAGCTTCAGTAGGCTGATGATGCTAAGTTGGAGTTTTCTTTCTGACAGTTGAGAATGAATGTATACATGAATGCATTGGACGTTTTGTAAAAAGACGGAGCCGAGCATATGATAGGAGTCTGAGAGCTGAGAGGCTGGCTAAAAGGCCAAGGTCATGAGGCCAAAAGGAAGGTTGATTTATTGCTACCAGTTGTATCCAGATAAACAAGATGTAATCTATGAAAAGGCTAAGAGCCTGAAGTTGTATTGTAACCATTTTGTTGCTGCATAATACAATGGCTCGATCTTTGGAGTGTGGGGTTTTTTATCCGAAAGGATTTTCCCCACGTATATCTCTGTGTTCTGGTTTTCTGTTTCATCTTTCATGTCTGTTGGTTCGTATAGTAGAATCTGTTAATGCTTGCTGTTGAATTTACATGTGTTTCTCTCAGATGGATCAATGTGGGAAATGAACTGTGTCTGTTCCGCATTTGGACATAGTTGTATGTGTCTTTGAGGCAACCTAATTGAAATGAAAGTTACTGAAGGCACTACTGTTTGGAGTTTTCACTAGATGCGCTCCTAGATTTCCTTACACTCTCTTCTTTTCTTTTGGTATGTGGTAAGCAGTATACCCAAAGCTCGATCCCTGACGGTCTGACACCGATGTGCATAAGGTATGAAGTAGGCCCGACACTCGATCCCTAATGAAGATGCTTTTCATGGCTCCAGACCATTTAATGCTTTGCAAAGGTTTCCTTTCAAGCCTGACACCCCGACCTTTTTGTGAATTTGGCGTGTTTTCTGGGCAACACCATTAATCCTTGAATCACTTTCTGAGTGGTCCATTTTGATTTCCGAGCTTCAAGTATGGAATTTATTGCTACCCTTGACTTCTACAAGTGGATTTTATGGGTTCCCATGCTCATTGTTGGCCTTTCTGACAAATCCATGCCCTAATCATGATTTTCACGGAAGCGCTTCTTTATTTCAAACAAAAACTTCATTGCTAGCCCTAGTTAGGGTTAGGTTTTGATTTATGGTTCTAATTTATGCCTGATCTATAAAGGAAAGAAATGTATTCATTTTAAGGGTTCTTCCTATAGCTCTTCTAGGGTTTTTCTTTGGCAGAATTGCATTTTACACTTTGTAATTGTAAAGATTATCTTTTTTGCCTCTACATCAATGAAATTGATCAAGCTTTCCTCTTCTCAGTTTGTTATGTTTGTGTAAGTTTATTACCTTCACATCTAAGTGTTTTTTCTCTCTTTCCATGCACGTATGCTTTAGTTAAATCATTTACAGTTTTTGCTTGAGAATATCCTTTTCCTTCTAACACCCTATCAAACCCTAACCTCCATTCTTTTCTTTGGGAATCAACCAAATAGAAATTTGTGTGAGTGCCCTGGTTCCTCTTCAACATGTTGTTGTGAAATATTAGCTAGGGAGAAACAACTTTACATCTTGGTGTACCACCTCCCATTTCCATTTCATGCATTCCTTCTCCCCTTTTCCCTTGTGAGTTGCTAGAGTAGTGGTAGGATTTCATGTGTTGGGTTGGACTAGCACATTGTAGTTGGATTGAAAGAGGAAGTCAGCCTTCTCCAGAGAGTACACCTTATACGCACAAGGTACCACACCTTGAGGTTGTTTCTATTGTTTCATTGGAATGTTGAACCCTGTGTTCAATAGGGTGCAATTTCATGTGACAATGATTCCCTTCATTAACCTTTTTATATTTATCAGCTTATTCATTAATAAGGCATCCTACTTGAGAGCACTTTTAACATAAAAATTTGACATTCTCATAGAGAATAGGTTGAATCTATATAACCAATTTGGATTTCAATTTAATGGAGGTAGGAAATACCTTATTGATTTCCACTTACACAAAATCAAGAAAAAACCAACCTTCTTTTTTCCTTAGTAATATTTTCCAAGGTGGGAAAAAGTACAAAAGAATTACCCATCCATATAAACACCTTGTCATTCAAAAACTCTAAAAGAAGACTAGGAAGGTGTACCCAAATAGGGGTAGTCACTACTATATCAACATTTGGATAAAACCCTAGCTTCCATCTACAAAGTGAAAGTTAATTTTTTTACCATACAACTAATGTCCTCTGATCAAAACTCTAAGAAAATATTCCCGAAGGAAAAAATTAAAAATAAGCATGCCTCTAGAAAAGGCATTGACCAACACATGACCTTTGAGCTTCGATTTCTTTGAAGCCCATTTCCTAACAATATTAATGTTTGGAGGAAAGGAGAACATACCAATAGGTTTATTCTCTATTTTTGAGATAATAAATTCCACATTATAGTGTTACAACTTTAGAGTATGACTACCAATTTTTTTAAAGACTCAAAATAATCACATAGGTTATAAAGCTCAATTACCACATTAACAAAATGAAAGTTTACGTATTTGGCCATATCAAAATTTTTTTCTCACTCACCTACCAATGTACCAATCAAAGTCTTGTTATGTATAACATCTAAAGAAATGGAGCATATATGTAGCCCCCTAAGCTATCAACACCTATTCTTGGGAAGGGGTGACCCTTTAGTGAAGTGGTGGAGCTTCTTGCCTATAGGGCCAATAACCAAGGTTCAAATGTCACGGGGTCTTTCCCTACCATGTCAACAATTGGGATTGTTTGACCTTGGTGTTAAGGGGAGACCCTTTGGTGAAATGGTGGGGCTTCTTGCTTGTAGAGTTAACAACCAAAGGCTCATACCCTTATTATCATATAATTTTTAACAATGATTTTGAAGAGGAGAGCAACGGGCGGGAAATAGAGTGGGAGTAGGATTTTGAATTCCCCTATTGTAGAGGGTGAGGGAGATGTATATTCTAAGGATGAGATAGGTGGTTTGCGGTTGGAGCTTCCTGACGACTAGTTTATTAGAGCTGGAAAGGAAGCGGATGGAATTTCTTTGGTTGTTGTCACTGATGGTTGTCCTATTTTAATTATTCTAGCTTCTTTCCTACATGTGGAAGGTTTGTGTGGTTGCAACTTTGACTGCTTGTAGTGGGGAGCAAAGACTTTACTTCTGCTAAATGGTGTACCCTGTGAGAGTTTGGTTGATTCCTTTTCCACCTCTTGGTTGTGCATGGGCCTTCTGCATTGGTTTGTTTTCCAGTCTGGCTATTTTTGTGTGCTGAAAAACATGTTCATTTAATTGCTAGAGGTCGTGAGGCCCATAGAATTTGAACGCCATATAAAATTATTAGTATTGACTTTCTTTATCAATGCATTGGCAACATTCTCTAACTTCACCTTTCCATCTTCCAACCATATCATGAACAAATTGAAATTGAACATCAACGTGTTTTGTTTCAGCATGGAAAGTATTATTCTTCTCTAAGAAAACGAAACTCTAACTATCACACTAGATAGTAATTTGTCCTACATCAAAACCAATATTAGAAAAAAATATCTTAAGCTAAATGACTTCCTTGGAAGCATGAGTAGCTACCATGCACTTTGCTTCTATATTAAAAAAAGTGACTACAACTTGCCACTTACTCATCCAACTAATAGTGCCACCAAACATTGTGAACACATAGCCACTGGTGGATCCTCTATTGTTAATTTCACTTGCCCAATTTGAATCCACATATCCATAAATACTCCCTTACTATCAAGGTCTAATAGGATAACCATGAAAACATAGGGAATACTTGAAAGTACCCTACAAATATCTAAAAACTCTCTTCAATACATCCCAATGTATCTATCCAAGATTAGCCATAAACCAGCTAAGGAATCCCATTGCTCGGGCAATATTTGGCCTCATACAAACCATAACATACATACGATTTCCAACAAAACTCACATATGGTAGTCTAGTCATGTCCTCCATCTCAGTAGGATATTTTCGATAATCCACAAAAATATTCATCCCTTGCATTACAAGAACAACTAATTGCCTACAACTTGTCATGTTGAATCTTTCCAACACTAAACTCACATGCTTGTTATGGCTTAACCAGAGCTTGATGTTAGCTTTGTCTCTTTTGATCTCCATCGCCAGAATATAACTCGATGCACCTAGATCTTTCATCTCAAATTATGCTAACAATTGAGACTTCAAATCTGAAATCAAACTTTTACCATTACTAGAGAGCAACATATCATCTACATATAATACAATTATGAGAATGCAACCATTATCAATTTGTAATAAAAATAATGTTTATACTTAGACCTTAGAAATCGAAAATAAAACACATAGTTCTCAAATTTTTGGTACCACGTCCTAGGAGATTGCTTAAGACCATATAAATACTTTTTCAACTTGCATAATAGATGTTCTTTACCTTTAACAATGAAATTATCTAACTGTGACATATAAATTTCTTCCTCTAGGTCACCATGAAGGAATTTTTTCTTTACATTGATTTTTTCCACTTCTATATCATATGTTTTTGCAAGTGATAACAGTAACCAAATGGATGTTAGTTTCATAGCATGAGAGGATATCTCACTATAGTCAATTCCCTCCACCTAAGAATACCCCTTGGCGTCCAACTGTTCCTTATGCTTCTCAATACTGTCATCAAGACCACATTTCTTCTTGAGCACCAATTTACATCCACTTGTTTACATCCATCAGGCAAGGGTACCAAATCCCAAATATCATTTTTATTTAAAGAAGTCATTTCTTCATCCATGGACTTCATCCAGGAATTTGCATCACTCATACCCATAGACTCTCTAATAATATTAGGCTCATCAGTGTTAGCAATCAAAGAAAAAATGCAAATAGAATCCAACAATGGGTAACCAAAATTTTTAGGTGAATATCTAAACCTATTAGGTTTTTTCCTATCTCTAGTAGAACTTTTGAATTATTGAATTTGAGGTTCTTCTTCTTCTTCAGAACTTCTAGAGCTTCTCAAACTCTCCTCATCATCAGGTCCAACAAAAGTACATAGTTCTTCTTTCATCAAAGTATGTGGAATTCAGACTACCTCTGTCTATTTATTTGCTTTCTCTGGCTGTAACTCAATAGTGGAAGGTTTCATCACTAAAATATTCAATTTTATTATAAAGAACCTTTTGGGACACTAGATCCCAAAGCTTGTACCCCTTCACACCAACATAATAGTTGATGAAGATAGATTTAATTTCCTTATTCTCCAACTTAGACCTCTTCTCAAATGAAGCATGAGCATAAGATTCACAACCAAATACTCTAAGATGTCTCATCAAAGGCCTTATACTAGACCATGCCTCCATGGGTGTCTTATCAAAAAGATCTGATGTAGGAGATCTATTGATTAAATAACATATAGTTGCCATGGCTTAAACCCATAACTTCTGCTCAAGGCCAACACCACTCAACATAATCCTATCCCTTTCCATCAACATCTTGTTCATCCTCTCCACAACTCCATTTTATTGTGAGGTGTATGGAGTTGTATTATATCTCTCAATCCCATGCTCTTTACAAAACTTGTCAATTTTTTTCAAACAAAACCCAAGTGCTACCATTTTGAATCCTTGGACACTAAACTTTTTGCTAGTCTGATTTTCGACAGGATCCTTAAACTCCTTAAACCAATTAAAGACTTCAGATTTACTTATGAGAAAACAAACAAATTTTCTTCTATTGTAATCATCAAATATGAATGAGACAAAGTACATAGATCTAGATAATAAAGGAAAATTCATAGGACCAAACACATCTACATGCACATAGTCCAAAAACCCATAAGATTTATGAGAATTAGAATAAAAAGAAACATGATGTTTCTTTCCATATACAAAATGTTCACAAAAGTTGAACTTGAGATTACAACCATCAAGGCCTTCAACAAGGCTCTTAGAGTTTAGGGTTCTCAGACCCTTCTCACCAATGTGACCAAGTTGTTGGTGCCACAACATTGTCTTCTCTATAGAAAGCTTCATTTCTAAGGAATGGGAATTCTTAGGTACCCAAAATGCATGACCATTAGATGCAGATTCTATAGACTTCTTCTTTGCTCGATCTAACTATGAGGATGAAGAATCCAAAGGTATTTTCTTTGGCTTGTTGGAAGAACTATTAAACTAAAACACACATGCATCTAGCTTGTACAAGGTTCCAATCCAAATACCATTTTCCAAAACCATAGCTCCTCTCATCATCTTACATCCTCCACTCAATAAAATAACCTACACACCCAAACCATTCAATTTACTCATTGAGAGTAGACCTTTCATACCAAACACGAGATATGTAGGACACCATGAATCCCCTTCACTCTACCATTAGGGAATTTGATCTTGACTCTACCATGGGCAACAATCTTCAGATGAGAGTCATTACCCAAATACACCTTCCCACTGTCATATTCTTCATACTTTGAGAACTCAATCTTGTGTGAAGTCATGTGGAAATAAGCACTCGAGTCTATTAACCACACATCTTTTGATGCATGGGTTGCTAAGGCTCTAAAAAAAGTATTTGCATCATCTTGAGATCGGATCTATTAGAGTATGAATTTGAGAAATTATTGTTACCAAGTTCTTTTTCTTCTCCTCCTTGCGCTATTTATGAAAATGACTAGACTTTTTGCATTTCCAACATTTCACCTTGTACTTGCTCTAGGAGACTCAAATCTCCCTAAAGATTTGGATTTCAACTTCTTTTCATTTTTATTTCCTTTCTCTTTATATTTTCCATGAATAACAAGAGCCTTCTTAGCCATCTCAAAAGATTTCCTCTACATCTCTTCAAATAATGGTGATGCAACCATCTCATCCATATTGAAACCGGTGGTATACTCCTAATGGCTATTACCAAGTGATCTCATGAATCCAAAAAAGAACATAATAGAAGCATGCAATGATCCTGGTCTTTAATTTTGTCATCAACAATAACCGAATTGTGCTATCATCATGTTAAAGGCATTTAGGTGATTTGATATAGGCCCTCCATCTTCCATCTTTAGAGATTACAATTTCTTTTGCAATCTTGAATAACTTGTTTACAATGGATTTAGCTTGAAAAACATCTCCAAGTTTCTTCCAAAGGGATATTGCAGTCTTCTCTCCATGGATGTTTAGGAGCACAAAATCAACCAAATAGAGTCTCATCAAACCCTTAGCTTTATGATCCATTAGATCCCACTCTTCCTAGGTTGTGCTAGCTAGTTTTGTACCAGATATTGTAGCCATCGATTTCTATCCATGAGCATATCCTCCATCTTCAATTTCCATAACTCAAAGTTTCCACTATTAAAATTCTCCATTTTGATTCTACTAGATTTTCCTACCATCTTTTCCCTACAACAAATTCCCAAAACATTCTTTTGCAAAACTTCGACTGAAATAAATATTAGCTCAAAAAACCCTTCAAACCTAACAATGAAATCAAGGTTGGCCAGGCTCTGATACCAACTGAAAGGAATCTGAATGTGCGAAAGATGCTTCCTAAACCAATCTAAGTAGAAGAGAGTTGCAAAATTTTATTAAACACCTTTAAATTGTTATAGCATTAGATGCACATATATATCAAAAACAAATAAAACAATGAAAAACATAACACATAATTTATGTGGGGAAAACCCTTTCGAGAGAAAAACCCCTCTCCAAAACACAACTCAATTATATTATTTAGCAATAAAAAATAAGTTACATTATAATTGAAAAGCTATTCTCTTGCAAGAGTCTTCACACTTCTCAATTCCGGAGTAATTTCGACAACATAATGATACTTCAACAAAACAACAATCTACAACTCCAAAATACAAGTTCTCAATATATAGGAGCTTACAATGCATTAATTAGATAATTCTAAAATCGAATGCCAAAGGCCACAGATGCAACATGGAAAGTACCAAAACCACTACACGTGCATAATGGTAAGTTTCCACATGTCACCACATACATTATTGCAACTGCCAATTGTCACTAAACTTGCACATGCAAAACCTACACTTGCCAAAATACAACTACACCTCCAAAGATCACATTCCATGGAAGCTCAAAATGAAATAGAAATTTCTTTTATGCACAAATCCACCTGTAAACGATAAGTTCCAACTTGACTCCTCCTCAGAAATAGAAACTGCAAGTTGTAACTCACAAAACAAAGTGGGATAATTATCAAATATAATTTCAACATTAAATAATTAAACATGCTAAGAATAATCAAAAGTTGAGACACCTTCTTTTTCTAACACCTCTCCCCCTCCATCTTCCTCTATCCCCATCTCTACAAATGTCTCCCTCTATCTATCCATCTCTTTCCCTCTCCATCCCTCTCCCTCTTCCTAGACCTCTATATCAATATCTCTTTGCCTCTCAATCTCAATCTCTTCATAATTCATTTTTCATCTCTCCCTCTATCTCAATCTCTCTATTTCTCTCTACCCCTATATTTGTCCCTCTCTCTTTATATAACTTCCTACCTCTCTTTTCCTCTCTCTATATAGCTCTCTACCCCAATATCTTTATCTTTCTATCTCTTCCTCTCTCTTTCTCTCCCTCTCTATATATTTATCTCTTCCATCTCTATTTATCCCTCTCCCCTCTCTATCTTTATCTCTCCTTCTCCTCCTCTTCATACCCCTCTCCTCCTTCATCTCCATCTCTATCTCTATCTTGCACAAGGAAGACTAAGGGACACACTATCTTGCAACACAGAGTTTCTACTTCCTTCCTTCTTCCTTCTCACTTTCACTCCTTCAAAAATTTGACTAAGTGTCAAATTTTCGGGATTCGAGCTTCGGCCTTCTCCTTTACCTCTTACCTTTCTTTGGTAAGAGGTAACTCTTCTCTCCGACCCCCAATGGCTCCTTTCAGACTTCAACCGTTGGTCTTCCCTTTTACCCTTTTCATCTATGTGATAAGGTGTAATCCTCCTTCCCGACTCCCAAATCCCGAAAGGGGCGATCCTTCCAGACTTTGTGATTTGTGCCTTTGACCTTCTCTCTTATTTTCTTCTAGTATGTTGTAAGTAGTATGCCCAAAGCCCAATCCTTGACGGTCCGACACCGATGTGCATAAGGTATGAAGTAGGCCCAACACTCGATCCTTGATGAAGATACTTTTCATGGCTCCAGACCATTTAATTCTTTGCAAAGGTTTCCTTTCGAGCTTGACACCCTGACCTTTCTGTGAATTTGGTGCATTTTCTGGGCAACACCATTAATGCTCGAATCACTTTCTAAGTGGTCCATTTTGATTTCTACGCTTCAAGGATGGAATTTATTGCTACCCTTGACTTCTACAAGTGGATTTTGTGGGTGCCCATGCTCATTGTTGGCCTTTCTGACAAATCCATGCCCTAATCGTGATTTTCACGTGAGGGCTTCTTTATTTCAAACACATAATTCATTGCTAACCCTAGTTAGGGTTAGGTTTTGATTTGTGGTTCTAATTTATGCTTGATCTATAAAGGAAAGAAATGTATTCATTTTAAGGGTTCTTCCTCTAGCTCCTCTGGGGTTTTTCTTTGGTAGACTTGCATTTTGCACTTTGTAATTGTAAAGATTAGCTTTTTTGCCTCTACATCAATGAAATCGATCAAGCTTTTCTCTTCTCAGCTTATTATGTTTGTGTAAGTTCATTACCTTCACATCTAAGTTTTTTTTCTCTCTTTCCATGCACGTATGCTTGAGTTAAATCATTTACAGTTGTTGCTTGAGAATATCCTTTTTCCATCCAACACCCTATCAAACCCTAACCTCCATTCTTTTCTTTGGGAATCAACCAAATAGAGATTTGTGTGAGTTCCATGGTTCCTCTTCAACATGTTGTTGTGAAATATTAGCTAGGGAGAAACAACTTTCCATCTTGGTGTACCACCTCCCATTTCCCTTTCATGCATTCCTTCTCCCCTTTTCCCTTGTGAGCTGTTAGAGTAGTGGTAGGATTTCATGTGCTGGGTTGGACTAGCACATTGCAGTTGGATTGAAAGAGGAAGTCGACCTTCTTCAGAGATTAGACCTCATACGCACAAGGTCCCACACCTTGAGGTTGTTTCTATTGTGTCATTGGAATGTTGAACCCTATGTTCAATAGGGTGCAATTTCATGTGACAACAATTCCCTTCATTAACCTTTTTATATTTATCAGCTCATTCATTAATAAGGCATCCTACTTGAGAGCACTTTTAACTTAAAAATTTGACATTCTCATAGAGAATAGGTTGAATCTATATAACCAATTTGGATTTCAATTTAATGGAGGTAGGAAATGCCTTATTGATTTCCACTCACACAAAATCAAGAAAAAACCAACCTTCTTTTTTCCTTAGTAATATTTTCCAAGGTGCCCAGAAAAAGTAAAAAAGAATTACCCATCCATATAAACACCTTTCCATTCAAAAATTCTAAAGGAAGACTAGGAAGGTGTACCCAAATAGGGGTAGTCACTACTATATCAACATTTGGATAAAACCCTAGCTTCCATCTACGACGTGAAAGTCTATTTTGTTACCATACAACTAATGTCCTATGATCAAAACTCTAAGAAAATATTTTCAAAGGAAAAAATTAAAAATAAACATACCTCTAGAAAAGGCATTGACCAACACATGACCTTTGAGCTTTGATTTCTTTGTAGCCCATTTCCTAACAATATTAATGTTTGGAGAAAAGGAGAACATACCAATAGGTTTATTCTCTATTTTTGAGATAATAAATTCCACATTATAGTGTAACAACTTTAGAGTACATGACCACCAATTTTTTTAAAGACTCAAAATAATCACATAGGTTATAAAGCTCAATTACCACATTAACAAAATGAAAGTTTACGTATTTGGCCATATCAAACTTTTTTTTATCACTCACCTACCAATATACCAATCAAAGTCTTGTTATGTATAGCATCTAAAAAAATGGAGCCTATATGTATCCCCCTAAGGTATCAAAACCTATTCTTGGGAAGGGGTGACCCTTTAGTTAAGTGGTGGAGCTTCTTGCCTAAAGGGCCAATAACCAAGGTTCAAACCTCACGGGGTCTTTCCCTACCATGTCAACAATTGAGACTATTTGACCTTGGTGTTAAGGGGAGACCCTTTGGTTAAATGGTGGGGCTTCTTGCCTATAGAGCTAACAACCAAAGGCCCATACCCTTATTATCATATAATTTTTAACAATGATTTTGAAGAGGAGAGCAACGAGTGGGAAACAAAGCGGGAGTAGGATTTTGAATTCCCTTGTTGTAGAGGGTGAGGGAGATGTAGATTATAATGATGAGAGGAGTGGTTTGTGATTGGAGCTTCCTGACAGCTAGTTTATTAGAGTTGGAAAGGAAGCGGATGGAATTTTGTTGGTTGTTGTCACTGATGGTTGTCCTATTTTAATTATTCTAACTTCTTTCCTACTTGTGGAAGGTTTGTGTGGTTGCAACTTTGACTGCTTGTAGTGGGGAGAAAAGACTTTACTTCTACTAAATGGTGTACCCTGTGAGAGTTTGGTTGCTGCCTTTTCCACCTCCTGGCTGTGCATGGGCCTTCTGCACTGGTTTGTTTGCCAGTTTGGCTATTTTTGTGGGTTGAAAAACATGTTCATTTAATTGCTAGAGGTCATGAGGCCCATAGAATTTGAACAGCATATAAAATTATTAGTACTAACTTGCTTTATCAATGAATTTGCAACATTCTCCAACTTCACCTTTCCATCTTCCACCATATCATGAACAAATTGAAATTGAACATCAATGTGTTCTGTTTTAGCATGGAAAGTAGTATTCTTTGCTAAGAAAAGGACACTCTAACTATCACACTAGATAGTAATTTGTCCTACATCAAAACCAATATTAGAACAAAATATCTTAAGCCAAATGACTTCCTTGCAAGCATGAGTAGCTACCATGTACTTTTCTTCTATATTAAAAAAAGTGACTACAACTTGCCACTTACTCATCCAACTAATAGTGCCACCAAACATTGTGAACACATAGCCACTGGTGGATCTTCTATTGTTAATTTCACTTGCCCAATTTGAATCCACATATCCATAAATACTCCCTTACTATCAAGGTCTAATAGGATAACCATGAAAACATAGGGAATACTTGAAAGTGCCCTACAAATATCTAAAAACTCTCTTCATTACGTCCCAATGTATCTATCCAAGATTAGCCATAAACCAACTAAGGAATCCCATTGCTCGGGAAATATTTGGCCTCGTACAAACCATAACATACATAATATTTCCAACAAAACTCACATATGGTAGTCTAGTCATGTCCTCCATCTCAGTAGGATATTTTCGATAATCCACAAAAATCTTCATCCCTTGCATTACAAGAACAACTAATTGCCTACAACTTGTCATGTTGAATCTTTCCAACACTGATCTCACATGCTTGTTATGGCTTAACCAAAGCTTGATGTTAGCTTTGTCTCTTTTGATCTCCATCCCCAGAATATAACTCGATGCACCTAGATCTTTCATCTCAAATTATGCTAACAATTGAGTCTTCAAATCTGAAATCAAAATTTTACCATTACTAGAGAACAACATATCATCTACATATAATAACCAAGGTGGAGCTTCTTGCCTATAGGGCCAATAACCAAGGTTCAAATGTCACGGGGTCTTTCCCTACCATGTCAACAATTGGGATTGTTTGACCTTGGTGTTAAGGGGAGACCCTTTGGTGAAATGGTGGGGCTTCTTGCCTGTAGAGTTAACAACCAAAGGCTCATACCCTTATTATCATATAATTTTTAACAATGATTTTGAAGAGGAGAGCAACGAGCGGGAAATAGAGTGGGAGTAGGATTTTGAATTCCCCTATTGTAGAGGGTGAGGGAGATGTATATTCTAAGGATGAGATAGGTGGTTTGCGGTTGGAGCTTCCTGACGACTAGTTTATTAGAGCTGGAAAGGAAGCGGATGGAATTTCTTTGGTTGTTGTCACTAATGGTTGTCCTATTTTAATTATTCTAGCTTCTTTCCTACATGTGGAAGGTTTGTGTGGTTGCAACTTTGACTGCTTGTAGTGGGGAGCAAAGACTTTACTTCTGCTAAATGGTGTACCCTGTGAGAGTTTGGTTGATTCCTTTTCCACCTCTTGGTTGTGCATGGGCCTTCTGCATTGGTTTGTTTTCCAGTCTGGCTATTTTTGTGTGCTGAAAAACATGTTCATTTAATTGCTAGAGGTCGTGAGGCCCATAGAATTTGAACGCCATATAAAATTATTAGTATTGACTTTCTTTATCAATGCATTGGCAACATTCTCTAACTTCACCTTTCCATCTTCCAACCATATCATGAACAAATTGAAATTGAACATCAACGTGTTTTGTTTCAGCATGGAAAGTATTATTCTTCTCTAAGAAAACGAAACTCTAACTATCACACTAGATAGTAATTTGTCCTACATCAAAACCAATATTAGAAAAAAATATCTTAAGCTAAATGACTTCCTTGGAAGCATGAGTAGCTACCATGCACTTTGCTTCTATATTAAAAAAAGTGACTACAACTTGCCACTTACTCATCCAACTAATAGTGCCACCAAACATTGTGAACACATAGCCACTGGTGGATCCTCTATTGTTAATTTCACTTGCCCAATTTGAATCCACATATCCATAAATACTCCCTTACTATCAAGGTCTAATAGGATAACCATGAAAACATAGGGAATACTTGAAAGTACCCTACAAATATCTAAAAACTCTCTTCAATACATCCCAATGTATCTATCCAAGATTAGCCATAAACCAGCTAAGGAATCCCATTGCTCGGGCAATATTTGGCCTCATACAAACCATAACATACATACGATTTCCAACAAAACTCACATATGGTAGTCTAGTCATGTCCTCCATCTCAGTAGGATATTTTCGATAATCCACAAAAATCTTCATCCCTTGCATTACAAGAACAACTAATTGCCTACAACTTGTCATGTTGAATCTTTCCAAAACTAAACTCACATGCTTGTTATGGCTTAACCAAAGCTTGATGTTAGCTTTGTCTCTTTTGATCTCCATCCCCAGAATATAACTCGATGCACCTAGATCTTTCATCTCAAATTATGCTAACAATTGAGACTTCAAATCTGAAATCAAACTTTTACCATTACTAGAGAACAACATATTATCTACATATAATACAATTATGAGAATGGAACCATTATCACATTTTTAATAAAAATATTGGTTATACTTAGACCTTAGAAATCCAAAATACAACACATAGGTGTCAAATTTTTGGTACCACATCCTAGGAGATTGCTTAAGACCATATAAATACTTTTTCAAGTTGCATACTAGATGTTCTTTACTTTTAACAATGAAATTATTTGGTTGTGACATATAAATTTCTTCCTCTAGGTCACCATGAAGGAATGTTTTCTTTACATCCATGTTTTCCACTTCTATATCATATGTTTTTGCAAGTGATAACAGGAACCAAATGGATGTTAGTTTCACAGCATGAGAGGATATCTCACCATAGTCAATTCCCTCCACCTAAGAATACCCCTTGGAAACCAACTGTTCCTTATGCTTCTCAATACTGCCATCAAGACCACATTTCTTCTTGAGCACCGATTTACATCCAACTGTTTACATCCATCAGGCAAGGGTACCAAATCCCAAGTATTATTTTTAGTTAAAGAAGTCATTTCTTCATCCATGGATTTCATCCAGGAATTTGCATCACTCATACCCATAGAATCTCTAATAGTATTAGGCTCATCAGTGTTAACAATCAAATAAAAAATGCAAATAGAATCCAACAATGAGTAACCAAAAATTTCAAGTGAATATCTAAACCTATTAGGTTTTTGCCTATCTCTAGTAGAACTCTTGAATTGTTGAATTTGAGGTTCTTCTTCCTCGGAACTTCTAGAGCTTCTCAAACTCTCCTCATCATCAGGTCCAACAAGAGTACATAGTTCTTCTTTCATCAAAGTACGTGAAATTTGAACTACCTCTTTCTATTTATTTGCTTTCTCTGGCTGTAACTCAATAGTGGAAGGTTTCATCACTAAAAAAATCACTTTTATTATAAAGAACCTTTTGGGCCATTGGATCCCAAAGCTTGTACCCCTTCACACCAAAAAAATAGTCGACGAAGATACATTTAATTTCCTTATTCTCCAACTTAGACCTCTTCTCAAATGAAGCATGAGCATAAGATTCACAACCAAATACTCTAAGATGTCTCATCAAAGGCCTTATACTAGACCATGCCTCCATGGGTGTCTTATCAACAAGATTTTATGTAGGAGATCTATTGATTAAATAACATATAGTTGCCATGGCTTAAACCCATAACTTCTGCTCAAGGCCAACACCACTCAACATAATCCTATCCCTTTCCATCAACATCTTGTTCATCCTCTCCACAACTCCATTTTATTGTGAGGTGTATAGAGTTGTCTTATGTCTCTCAATCCCATGCTCTTTACAAAACTTGTCAATTTTTTTCAAACAAAACCCACTACCATTTTCAATCCTCAGACACTAATCTTTTTGCTAGTTTGATTTTCAACAGGAGCCTTAAACTCCTTAAACCAATTAAAGACTTCAGATTTACTTATGAGAAAGCAAACAAATTTTCTTCTATTGTAATCATCAAATATGAATGAGACAAAGTACATAGATCTAGATAATAAAGGAAAATTCATAGGACCAAACACATCTACATGCACATAGTCCAAAAACCCATAATACTTATGAGAATTAGAATAAAAAGAAACATGATGTTTCTTTCCATATACACAATGTTCACAAAAGTTGAACTTGAGATTACAACCATCAAGGCCTTCAACAAGGCTTAGAGTTTAGGGTTCTCAGACCCTTCTCACCAATGTGACCAAGTTGTTGGTGCCACAACATTGTCTTCTCTATAGGAAACTTCATTTCCAAGGAATGAGCATTCTTAGGTACCCAAAATGCATGACCATTAGATGCAGATTCTATAGACTTCTTCTTTGCTCGATCTAACTATGAGGATGAAGAATCCAAAGGTATTTTCTTTGGCTTGTTGGAAGAACTATTAAACTAAAACATACATGCATCTAGCTTGTACAAGGTTCCAATCCAAATACCATTTTCCAACACCATAGCTCCTCTCATCATCTTACATCCTCCACTCGATAAAATAACCTACACACCTAAATCATTCAATTTACTCATTGAGAGTAGACCTTTCATACCAAACCCTGGATATGTAGGACACCATGAATCCCCTTCACTCTACCATTAGGGAATTTGATCTTGACTCTACCATGGGCAACAATCTTCAGATGAGATTCATTACCCAAATACACCTTCCCACTGTCATATTCTTCATACTTTGAGAACTCAATCTTGTGTGAAGTCATGTGGAAAGAAGCACTTGAGTCTATTAACCACAAATATTCTGATGCATGGGTTGCTAAGGCTGTGAAAAAAGCACCTGCATCATCTTGAGATCGGATTTATCAGAGTATGAATTTGAGAAATTATTTTTACCAAGTTCTTTTTCTTCTCCTCCTTGCACTATTTATGAAAATGACTAAATTTTTTGCAATTCCAACATTTCACCTTGTACTTGCTCTAGGAGACTCAAATCTCCCTAGCGATTTGGATTTCAAATTATTTTCCTTTTTATTTCCTTTCTCTTTAGATTTTCCATGAATAACAAGAGCCTCCTTAGCCATCTCAAAAGATTTCCTCTACATCTCTTCAGATAATGGTGATGCAACCATCTCATCCATATTGAAACTAGTGGTGTACTCCTAATGGCTATTACCAAGTGATTTCACGAGTCCAAAAAATAACATAATAGAAGCATGCAACGATCTTGGTCTTTAATTTTGTCATCAACAATAACCAAATTGTGCTATCATCATGTTAAAGGCATTTAGGTGATTTGCAATAGGCCCTCCATCTTCCATCTTTAGAGATTACAATTTCTTTTGCAATCTTGAATAACTTGTTTACAATGGATTTAGCTTGATAAACATCTCCAAGTTTCTTCCAAAGGGATTTTGTAGTCTTCTCTCCATGGATGTTTAGGAGCACAAAATCAACCAAATAGAGTCTCATCAAACCCTTAGCTTTATGATCCATTAGATCCCACTCTTCCTAGGTTGTGCTAGCTAGTTTTGTACCAGACATTGTAGCCATCGATCTCTATCCATGAGCATATCCTCCATCTTCAACTTCCATAACTCAAAGTTTCCACTATTAAACTTCTCTATTTTAATTCTACTAGATGTGCTTACCATCTTTTTGCTGCAACAAGTTCCCAAAATATTCTCTTGCAAAAATCCCACTAAAATAAATATTAGCTCAAAAAACCCTTCAAACCTAAAAATGAAATCAAGGTTGGCCAGGCTCTGATACCAACTGAAAGGAATCCGAGTGTGTGAAAGATGCTTCCTAAACCAATCTAAGTAGAAGAGAGTTGCAAAATTTTCTTAAACACTTTTAAATTGTTATAGCATTAGATGCACATATATATCAAAAACAAATAAAACAATGAAAAACATAACACATAATTTATGTGAGGAAAACCCTTTCAAGAGAAAAAACTCACTCTCCAAAACACAACTCAATTATATTATTTAGCAATAAAAAACAAGTTACATTATAATTGAAAAGCTATTCTCTTGCAAGAGTCTTCACATTTCTCAATTTTGGAGTAATTTCGACAACATAATGATACTTCAACAAAACAACAATCTACAACTCCAAAATACAAGTGCTCAATATATAGGAGCTTACAATGCATTAATTAGACATTTCTAAAATCGAATGCCAAAGGCCACAGATGCAACATGGAAAGTACCAAAACCACTACATGTGCATAATGATAAGTTTCCACATGTCACCACATACATTATTTCAACTGCCAATTGTCACTAAACTTGCACATGCAAAACCCACACTTGCCAAAATACAACTACACCTCCAAAGATCACATTCCATGGAAGCTCAAAATGAAATAGAAATTTCTTTTATGCACAACTCCACCTGTAAACGATAAGTTCCAACTTGACTCCTCCTCGAAAATAGAAATTGCAAGTTGTAACTCACAAAACAAAATTGGATAATCATCAAATATAATTTCAACATTAAATAATTAAACATGCTAAGAATAATCAAAAGTTGAGACACCTTCTTTTTCTAACACCTCTCCCCCTCCATCTTCCTCTCTCCCTCCATCTTCCTCTCTCCCCATCTCTACACATGTCTCCCTCTATCTATCCATCTCTTTCCCTCTCCATCCCTCTCCCTCTTCCTAGACCTCTATATCAATGTATCTTTTCCTCTCAATCTCTATCTCTCCATATTTCATTTTTCATCTCTCCCTCTATCTCAATCTCTCTATTTCTCTCTACCCCTATATTTGTCCCTCTCTCTTTATATAACTTCCTACCTCTCTTTTCCCCTCTCTATATAGCTCTCTACCCCAATATCTTTATCTTTCTATCTCTTCCCCTCTCATTCTCTCCCTCTCTATATATTTATCTCTTCCATCTCTATTTATTCCTCTCTCCTCTCTATCTTTATCTCTCCCTCTCCTTCTCTCCATACCCCTCTCCTTCATCTCCATCTCTATCTCTATCTTACTCTCAATCTCTATTTCCTTACCCCCCCTTCTCTCTCGTTCTTCCACACCTCTTCGACCTACCCATTGCACACCAAGATGCAATTGCTAATTATATAATATACTAATAAAGATATCTTAAATACATCAATTTAAAAAATACAAAGAAATCAATTTGAAATAATTTTATTTACTTAAAAGTTATTTTGTTTTACTTTGAAATAACTATATAAATGTATTTTAGAATTATCTTAATCTTAAAATTTATATACTGTTTATTTTCAAAATATTATATTTATTATTAAATATTAATATTTTGATATATCAATAACTATCATTGTAAAACCTCTCGACATTAATTATATACAAACATATTGTACAACAAAGATAAAGTATAAAAGAAGGTACCATAACCATGTACATTGTACAACAACAATGAAATATAAAGCCACGTATCACAACCATATACATAAAAACCAAAAACCAAAACATGTGGTGTCTGATTCCTAAATATCAATGATTAGAAATCAGACACGATACATCTCTTCCCAGCCTGTGGGAATATTAATAAGTTGCAGCTGTCACCTCCATGGATACTACCGTTATACCTACTGGATATTGATAGCTGCTGTAGCCTTCGTTAATGCTCATCTCCGAAACACCAAATAATTTAAGAGCATCTTTTCAAAGGTAGTTGTTTTGTACATAGAACAAGTTTGTTTTTCCCATTTAGTTTAATGAGTATTGCTAAAAGCATTCATTTATTCATCATGTTTTCAGTACACGTTATCTTCAAATTTGACATCTTGATTGTTTTATTTGAGGAGGAGAAATTAAAAAAATAGAAAATCTAACATTAAAAATTACTCAATCACAATTTAAAAGTATCGTTTGAAAGGTGGTGCTTCATAGACAACGCAATTTTGTTTCTATGATTTAGTCTTATGAATATTGTTAAAAACATTCATATATTCATTAATACAATGTTCCACCTCTACACTTATATTTCTAGAACATTGCTAAAAATATTCATATATTCATTAATATAATGTCCCACCTCTACACTTATATTTCTAGTTCATGCTGGGGTAGGAATACTAATGCATCAGTTGCATTCAATTTCTTTTATTAGTTTAGCCAATGAACGTTGAAAAAAAGAGCAACGATCCTATAGTTCACATTTAATTTTCTACTTCAAATAGTTGTAAAAAATACAATTTATCGAAAAGCATACGAAATTAAAAATTTAAGAAATAATCCTATAGTAACTATTTTAAATAATTATAAAAATATCATTTATCTTTCTTTTTGCTTATATATATATATATATATTTATTTATTTTCTATTATGAGGTGGCAAGGTAAATTAATATGAAAATGAATTCTGAATTTAACAAAATAATATTTTTTTACTTTAAAATTATTGTTTCCTTAAATGACATTTCTAACATCCTAAATTGTATACATTAAGATGCACACAAATACAATGTAATATTTATTTTTAACCAATAATTATATTTTGTAATAACTTTCACTTGGAAACTTATCTCATGTTGTAATTGTATTGCCCCTTCTAATATCCTAACTAAATATGCTCCTTTACATTTTGTTTTATGTTCCAAAGATTGAAACAATTGTAATAACAATATCCTAAAAATATAGCTAACTACAATTTATGTAACAAACTAACACTATCTAACCATATTCACTAAATCACCAAAAATGACCAAACATATCTTATTAGAAATAGAATTATATTGGTAATATTATGTACATGTAAAAGGATAATGTGATATATATGAGTAGATTTTAAACAACAAACATATTTAAAATTTAGTGTTCAACTATGTGTATTTGTGAATCAACAACTTAATCAATAACACAAATGGATTTTAAATCACACTCTTTATAAAACCTTTTTCAAATTTAATCATTAGGTTTTATTATCAATACAATGTTCTAACTACTAAAAATAATATACATGAAAATAAATGACTTTTAATCTAGGCCTAAGTATAGTACTGTGTTCCACTTCAAGGCTTTAAATTTGTAAAATGAATTTAAAGTATTTTAAATATTTAAAGAATATCAAAAGAACTATTAAAATGTGATTTTAAAAGTTTATATATATAAGAAAATGTGCTTTTAAAAGTTTTTATATATAAGAAAGCATTGTCAGGGGTAGCTTCCATATTATCAAAGTCCAAACAAGAAGAGTTAACAGAGAATTTTAGTTCTCGTAAAAGTGCACCAGACCCTTAAAGGGGTGCATTATAGTTTAGATTTAAGTTATTAATATAAAGTTTGGAGTGTGATCCGAAATCCATCTTATGGATAATAATGCATGTTTTTGAAATTTCTTTCTTTTTCCACTACAC
The DNA here is from genome assembly GCA_007258455.2 of Sequoia sempervirens. Lineage (NCBI taxonomy): Eukaryota > Viridiplantae > Streptophyta > Pinopsida > Cupressales > Cupressaceae > Sequoia > Sequoia sempervirens. The sequence continues at coordinate 734,760,592 of VDFB02193867.1, forward strand.
CACTTTCTACATAGACGAGGGAAAATAAGGCCAATCATTTATTACATGCCCGTGACCCTCCCCAAGAGAAAAAAATTCAATGATAGCTTTAGAAGGGAAAAGCATGTGTGAGTTATCATTTGAACAAGTCATAAATTATCTTCCATAACTAAATAAAATATTGGGTTATTCATTTTTTTAATTTTCAACATGATCGATTGACTTGAGGAAGATAAATGATTCTATGAGGTCCATCCATACTGTAATGTTGTCGAGGGAATTTTTCCACCATGTAGCATGATTGAATGAATTGAGCTTGAAGTTGAGGCATTTAGCAATGATGTGTCCTATTGTAAAACACCAACAACACCAAAAGGGAAACCTTCATAATCCAAAGTTTGATATCGATCTACAATTTTAAAATTTCTGTCTATGGGAATGACCTTCAAAGTGTCAATATCAACAAGAATGGATGTGAAAGTTTTGTGTGTGAAATTTGTTGCCACTTTATGCCCCCCCTTTTTATTTCCCATCAATTATAACTAATCTAAGAAATCTTAATGGGTCTATCATGCTCAAACATACCTTTGGTAGTTGTATTACCCCTTTTCCAAGCTACAATCAAATGCCCATTTAAAAAATCCCCAAAATTTGGTTAAATTATTAATTTTCTTTAAAAAGGTCCTTTCGATGTTTTGAGTCTTGAATGAACATTTGGACTTGGTCCAAATGTCCAAGTCTATTCCCAATTCTCCATTCCCATTTTCCTTCAAAAAAGGTCTCGTTGAAGTATTAGGTCTCGAAGGGACATTTGGATCAACTCCAAATGTCCATTTTATTTTTGTCCCACTTTTTCCTCTTTTCATATTTTCAGAGTTTTGGGTTTCAAAAGGACATTTAGACCAAGTCCAAATATATGTTTTTATTCCCAATTCTCTACTTCCTTGAAAGGTTCTTTCAAAACTTTGGGTCTTGATCAATTATTTGGATAAAGTCCAAATGTTCATTTTTGTTTTCGATTCCTGTTTCCTCTTTATTCTTTCAAAACTTCAGGTCCTAATTAAACATTTGGATAAAGAACAAATGCCCTTTTTCATTCCCAGTTCTTGCTTCCTCTTTTTGTTCTTTCGAAACTTTGGGTCTCGATCAAATATTTGGATAAAGTTCAAAAGTTTGTTTTCATTCTTGATTCTCTCTTCCTACTTCCTCTTTTCATCCTTTCAAAACTTTGGATCCCGAAGGGATATTTTAACAAAGTTCCAAATGTCCAGATCCATTTTTGATTCTCGCTCTTGCTTCCTTTATCTATCAGAACTTTAGGTTCCCTTTGGACTTTTGGACCAAGGTCCAAATGTCCAAATCCATTTCCAACTCTCACTCCCACCTACCACATCTTATTCTTGGACCTAAAGGGATGATTTTAAATGTATTTGTTATGATTCCCAAGTGGAAAAAGTGGCACCCATGCTTCTTTATTGTTTTTAGACTACCTTTTTGTCAGAGGGCCATCCATAGCCTTGATTTTCTTGTAGATTTTGTGGGTGTTTCTGCTCTTCATTCATGGATTGAACAATGTGGAAGCATGGCTATGGTGTCATGTTCTTGTTTGGAAATCTGTCAACTCAAGATTCAATGGACACATTTCTATACCTAATTTGCAAGGTTTTTGGCTAGGGTTTTCTACCCAGTCACATACCCTATCTCTCTCTCCTATGGCCTGCAGATGAATATAAGGTACTTTTGTGCTTATATTAATGGTTCTTATTCCTTGATTTTTGTTTTAGACATTGTAGTTCTATGTATTATCCAACTTTAAATAGGTTGATGCCTTTGTATTAATGAAATTTGTCATTTTACATCTTCTCTCTTTTGGATATGTTGTGTATATATGTCTTACCTTCATGTCTAAATTCATTTTTTTATCATTTTCTATGCCTATATGTTGTGTTAATAATTTTTGTAGGTGTTAATTATGAATATTTCATTTCCTTCCAGTATCTTTTCAAACCCTAACCTCCACATGTAACTTGTGAAACTAGTAGAATAGAGAATTATGCACTTTTGACTATTTTTATTGATGCACTTCGTTGTTTTAACAAGAAGAAACAAATCTATTTCAGGTATATCACCTCCCCTTCCCCTTTTTTATGTAATTATTTCTCTCCCTTTTCCTCTGTGACTTGGTAAACTAGGAGTGCTAATAGGATTTCATATGTTGGGTTGGACCAACATTCATGCACCTATTTTAGAAAAGGAAGCCAACCTTCTCTAGAGATTTGACCTCATTTGCAATGTCCCACACCTTGAGATAATTTCTATTATGTCATTGGAATGCTAAACATATGTTTAGCTAGGTACAATTTCATGTGACAACAAAATCTATAGTGTCATGGTCAGTTTCCAAGTGTAAGGTATAGAATACTCTACACCATGCTTTGGCTGAATATTATAGTCACCTAAGATCTAAGAACTTCATGACAACACAAGAGAGATAATCTATGAGAGAATAATGATATTCTAACAAAGGAGTTAAATGATATATTATGATTGTATGATTGTTGATTTACACATGAGAACCCTTGGTTATATAGCTAAGGCGACACATCAAATTGAACAAGATCATGACAAGTGTCTTAATATTATGGCATGAGACAACTAATATTAAATGACCTAAAACACAAGAATTAAATGTCAATAGATAAGATAAGATCTTATGGCAACTAACAACCTTCTAGAAAGATTCTTTAGGACCTAAATAAACTTAACATGTGAACAAGACCTACTAGGTGAACTATTTAAGTAAAATAAATAATGCACATGAACACCAAAAATATTATGTTGGAAGTTTGTATTGTCATTGATGTCAATTGATCTTTGTTGTCAACCTATTGAGATGTTTTGATTGGTTGCATTATGTTGTCATTAGTAGTCTCATTGATGTCAACCTATAGTGTTGCTTTGATGAGAATATGTTTGTGGATGTTCAACATCTTGTGTGGTTGAGATGTTGAGAAGGTGTTGCAAATGTTGAGATGGTGTTTGTGGGGCTTGGTTTCCACGTGCTTTTGAGATTTTTTTTTAAAAGAGAGTTTAGTGTGGCAGAGTGGCGTTCAGTGTTTTTCTCTGCATTTATTCATGGTTGAATATTTCCTTGTGTGGTTTGGATATGTTGACTAGAGGTGTTACATCTAAAGTTTCATGTTCTAGATCATTTGGTAGAAGAAGTTGTGTTGACCAGTCTGTAAACTGTGAAGCAGTGTTGTATGGGAGAAATAGTTTTGCTCCACATTTCTCTGTGTTGTGGTTTATGATTTTGCGGATCTGGGAATGTACTTATATTTTTCATATCTATCTTTAGTATGATTTATTTAAGTTTTTGTGCTTCATAAGGTTGGATTCAAGAGAAGGATAACTGGTTGTATAAAATGATTATCTTCTTTAGGTGAATGTTGTTACGAAGGATTTGTTAAATTTCAAGGTGTTGATGGAATATTCCAGATTATGTTTTAAGTGTTGTGTGTGGTTTGTGAGTCATCTTTAGATTTGGTGAAGCATGTACTTAAATTTTGAATGGTGTTAACACAAGTTCGACTGACCTTGGGTGTTTACACTAATTGCGGATATGCTTTGGTGTTTTTCAAAGCATGGCATAGCATGTATATGTGGATTTAAGTTGAAGTTAAGGTATGATGTGGTCGACTTTCATTCATCTCCAATGCAGGAATGTTTTGGTGCTGACCTAATTTTAATTTGCATGTTTGAGGTGAATAGCCACCCTTGAAAGATGTTTTTAAGGTTGTGAATGGTATAAAGGCAAGGTGAAATGTTGGAGAAGCGTGTGTAGATGTGAGGATGTGTTGATATGTGAATTTAATCAGATTTAGAGATCGGAAGTGGGAGCTTAATGCCTATGACTTCAATGCAATGAGCAGAAGGGTTGACATTTACATAGTACCTAAAATTTTTGATAGCAATGAATTGGAGGCTCCTGCTGGTGTAGAGTTGTAGTAGTGGATATTTTTTGTTGCTCTAAGATGGATTTATCATTGTACCAATATTATTCCGTCTCAGTTGTCTTATTTATTCAACAATTGGTATCAGAGCTAGGTTACTTAGAAGAAATCTTAACCACTTGAGGTATATCTAATGGCACACAAGAAATATGCTCCTTTAATTGATGGATTTGATTATGCATTCTGGAAGACTAGGATGGAAGGCTTCCTTGTCTCCCTAGGGTTTGGAGTTTGGAAGTAAATTGAAGATGGATATGCAATGCCTACAAATGGACCGTCAAATGATGATGATATCAAGGATTATGAGAACAATGGAAAAGCAAGGTAGGCTCTCTTGAGTGGCCTTCCTAATTTAAAATTTTTGAAGGTTATGAGCTATAAATTTGCCAAAGAAATCTGGAAGAAGTTGAAAAGGGTCTATGAAGGAGATGATAAGGGTAAGCAAGCAAAGATTCAAAATCTGAAGACTAAGTTTGAAACCCTAAGGATGAAAAAATATGAAGATATTACAAGCTACATGCATAGAGTTGACGTAGTTGTCAATTCCATCAAAGTTCTTAGTGGAAAACTTGAAGAAGATGAGGTGGTAAAGAAGGTATTAAAAACTCTTCCTAAATATTATAGTCATAAAGTTTCTTCTATTGAAGAAACTCATAATTTAGATCATTATTCTAGAGATCAATTGTTTGGTTCTTTAAATACTTTTGAATTGAGTGAGTTTGGTCCAAGTGATTCAAGAAAAGAGATTGCTTTTAAAGTTTGCAAATCAGAGAAGAATGAGGAATTTGATCCAGAAGAATTTGATGAGTTGGAAGAAAAATTTGTGAGGAGATTGAAAAAGGGAACTGGAAAATACAGAGGTAAGTTACCTTTCAAATGCTACAATTGTGGAAAGATAGGTCATTATGGTTCAAGATGTCCAATCAAAGCTTCAAATGACAAATTTAAGGAGAATAGAGGCACATAAATTAAGAGAATTTATTATGTTAAAGAAGATACCAATATATCTAATGTTAAATTTGATTACCTGGACGATGAAAATGATGAATGCTTGTTAAAGGATCTAAATATTGGAACTAGTTCTTCTAACTCTAAGAGATGTATGAAGTAAGTTGCTTTGGAAGCAGGTCATAATGGAACTATGGTGACTACTTTTCTTGCTAGAGAGGATAAAAACTATTGGATTATTGACAGTGGATGCTCAAACCACATGACAAGTGATAAGAGTAAGTTTTTTAAACTTGAGAAGTTTGAAGGTGTTCTTGTTAAGTTTGGTGATGATACATCTACTAAGATATGTGGAAAAGGTTCAATCAGTTTTGATGGCAAGCATAATATAGGTGATGTTCTTTATGTTAAGGGTATTTGACACAATCTTCTAAGTGTAGGAAAAATGTGTAGCAAAGGATATAGTCTTGTATTTCAGGATGGTGGTTGTGAGATCAAGAAAGGCTATGGAACTCTAGTTGCTGCAAGAAGAAGGATAGATGGAAATGTTTATTAGCTTAAGGGTGCTAATGGTATGTGCTTTATGACTCAAATCAATGAAAGTTGGCTATGACATAGAAGAATGTGTCACATCAATTTTGATAGCCAAGTGAGGATCGACTCTACTCAAGTTGTGATACATTTTCCAAAGATTACAAAGCCTATCAATGTAGTTTACAAGGAATGTCAAGTTTGGAAGCAAACAAGAAAAAGGTTCAATGTCAAAGAATATTCTACTACAATACCTTTGGAGTTGGTGCACACAAACCTTTGTGGACCTACAAGAACAAGAAGTTTTCAAGGAGACATGTATTTCATGTTATTGATTGATGATTACTCTAGAATTACTTGGGTAACATTTCTCAAAGAAAAATCACAAGCTCTATATAAGTTTAAGGAATTTAAAGCTATGGTTGAGAATGAAATGGATAAGAAAATCAAATGTTTAAGATTTGACAGAGGTGGAGAGTTCACCTCCAATGAGTATAATAATTTTTGTGAAGATCATGGAATAAGGAGACATTTGTCAACTCCTAGGACTCCTTAACAAAATAGAGTTGTGGAAAGGAAGAATAGGATTGTTTAGGAAGTAGAAAGGATAATGATGAAGGAAGAAAATACACTAAATATCTAATGGAGAGAAGAAATTCCTATTGTATTTTACATATTTAACAGAGTGCAAGCAAGGAAAAATAGTTCAAAGACTCTCTATGAGTTGTGGTATGTAAGAACTCATACTATCAAATATTTGTGTTTGGAAGCAAGTGCTATATTAGAAGAGATGAAGAAAACTTAGGAAAGTTTGATGTAAGGTTTGATGAAGGAATATTCCATGGATACTCTACAAAGAGCAAGGCTTACCTATGCTACAATAAGAGGCTAAAAAGGATTGTTGAAAGTGTAAGTGTCAAAGTGTATGAAGACTTACATAAAATCTTAGTGTTGATAGAAGGGTATGAATCAGATGAGTCCTCTTGCAAAGAAGAAGAAAAGGATGATGGTAAGGAAAAAAGTGCAAGTTGAAGAGGAAGAAGCTCTAGAAAGGATCCCTAAGATCCCTAAGTATGTGCAGAAGAATCATTCTAAAGATCAAATCATTGGTGACAAAAGTTGAGGTGCATTGACAAGAAGAAAGGCTACTATGATAGAAGAACAAGTAAATTTATGTTTACTTTCCAAATTTGAACCTAAAATAATGATTGAGGCTTGAAAAGATGAATTTTTGATCAAGGATATGGAAGAAGAATTGATGCAGATTGAGAAGAATTAGACTTGCGAACTTGTCCCAAGACTAACAAACAAGAATGTGATTGGAACTAAATGGGCATGTTCTAGAACAAACTGAATGAGAATGGAGAAGTTGTTAGGAACAAAGCAAGTCTTGTGTGTAAAGGCTACTTACAAGTAAAAGGAATAGACTTTGAGGAGACATTTGATCCAGTGGAAAGGATGGAGGCTATTAGGATGTTTTTAGATTTTGTAGCACATAAGGATTTCAATATTTATCATATGGATGTGAAGTCTGCATTCTTGAATGGTGAGTTGGAAGAAGATGTATATATTTAACAACCAGAAAGATTTTAGTTATTAGATAATCCTAACATGGTATGCAGATTAAAGATGACATTATATGGACTCAAGCAAGCTCCTAGAGCTTGGTATGAAAGGTTAGATAGGTACTTGTTGCAACAAGGATTCAATAAAAGTACCATTGACATCAATCTTTATTTTAAAGTTGAAAAAGATCAAATCTTGATTGTGGTTGTGTATGTTGATGATATAATCTTTGGAGGAAATTAAAGTATGTGTAAGAGATTTATAGAAGAGATGCAAAAAGAGTTTGAGATGTCTATGCTTGGGAGATGAATTTCTTCCTTGGGCTACAAATCAATCAGAAAGAGAAAGGAATATTTATATCATAATCAAAGTATGTTAAGGAAATGCTAAAAAGGTTTGGAATGTAACACTCTATACTGATATGCACTCCCATGGTTATTGGTTGCAAGCTAAGTAAGAATAAAGAATCTCTTAAGGCTGATCAGAGCAAGTACAAATCAATGATTGGTGGACTATTATACCTAACTGCTACTAGATTGGATATCATGCATGAGTTTGTCTTGTGGCTAGATTTCAAGAAGATCCTAGAGAGTCACATGTGGCAACAATAAAGAGAATAATCATATACTTGAAGGGTACTCTGGAACATGGTTTATGGTATCCAAAGGATATTGATTTCTCTCTAAGTGCTTATACAGATGCAAATTGGGCAGGTTGTGTGGATGATAGGAGAAGTACAAGTGGCGGTGCTTTCTTACTTGGAAGTAGATTAGTGTCTTGGCTAAGTAAGATGTAGGATTCAATTTCATCATCTACTACAAAGGTAGAATACATTGCTACAACATCATGCTGCATAGAGGTGTTATAAATGAAACATACTTTGAAGGATATCTGAGTGTCATATGATAAACCAATTCCTATCTTATGTGACAATACAAGTCTTATCAATATTTCAAAGAATCCAGTAATGCATTCAAGGAAAAATCATATTTCAATCTGGTATCACCTTTTGAGAGAAAAGGTTGCAAAGAATAAGGTGAAGATGGAGTATGTGCCTACTAAAGATCAAGTTGCTAATATCTTGACTAAGGCTCTTCCTAAGGATACATTTGAGTATCTTCAAGAGAAGTTAGGGGTTATTACCCCTCCTTTCAATTAGATGCATAAGGTTATGCATCAGTCTAGTAGATTTCAAGATTCATTCCTTGTTATGCGTTGATGTTGGTGGTTACTTCTCATGAAGAGTAGGTAGTGACACTGTTGGTCATTGCAGTCAAGGGGAGTAAGTGTTGTCATTGTATGGGAAGAGACTAAGCATGTAGATGTTGTCCTTTGTCAGGATATGAGTAGAAAAAGAAAAGGTGTAGGTTGTAGTGGTTGTTGGTTGATGCATCATGTTGTGTACTCCTAAGGGGGAGTGTGCAGAGAAGTGAATTGAAAAGGAAGTTGTAGAGTAGGTGTATGTGTGATTGATGTCAAAAGGGAAGAAAAGAAAAGAAATTATGTGTTTCCCTTTGCCATTGATGTCAAAGGGGGAGAGAAAGCTAGCTGGAAAACCATATGGAAAAAGGGGGAGAGAAGTCCTCTAAAATAGAAAGTGTTGGAAAGAGTAGATGCAAGTGTGAGAGGGAGTAGTGTGCACTAATGCACAATATATATTGTTGATCAAAGTTGCTAGTCATTGTTGATGGTTTTTCATATCATGTGTTGCCATCAATGACAAAGGGTGAGATTGTTGGAAGTTTGTGTTGTTATTGATGTCAATAGATCTTTGTTGTCAACCTATGGAGATGCTTTAATTGGTTGCATTATGTTGTCATTAGTAGTCTCATTGATTTCAACCTCTAGTGTTGCTTTGACGAGCATATGTTTATGAATGTTCAACCTCTTGTGTGGCTGAGATGATGAGAAGTTGTTGCAAATGTTGAGATGGCATTTGTGGTGCTTGTTTTCCAAGTTCTTTTCAGAAGATTTGATTAAAATAGAGTTTAGTGTGGCAGAGTGGTGTTTAATGTTTTGCTTTACATTTATTCATGGTTGAAGATCTTCTTGTGTAGTGTGCACTAATGCACAATATATATTGTTGATCAGAGTTGCTAGTTGTTGTTGATGGTTTTTCATATCATGTGTTGCCATCAATGACAAAGGGGGAGATTGTTGGAATTTTGTGTTGTTATTGATGTCAATAGATCTATGTTGTCAACCTATGGAGATGCTTTGATTGGTTGCATTATGTTGTCATTAGTAGTCTCATTGATTTCAACCTTTAGTGTTGCTTTGACAAGCATATTTTTATGAATTTTCAATCTCTTGTGTGGTTGAGATGATGAGAAGGTGTTGCAAATGTTGAGATGGCATTTGTGGTGCTTGGTTTCCAAGTTCTTTTCAGAAGATTTGATTAAAATAGAGTTTAGTGTGGCAGAGTGGTGTTTAGTGTTTTGCTTTGCATTTATGCATGGTTGAAGATCTTCTTGTGTGGTTTGGATATGTTGATCTGAGGTGTTCAAAGGTGTTACATCCATAGTTTCATGTTCTAGATCATTCAACAAAAGTTTTGTTCACCAATGTGTGAACTGTGAAGTAGTGTTGTATGGGAGAAATGGTTTTGCTCCTCATTTCTCCACGTTGTGGTTTCTAGTTTTGTAGATCTAGGAGTGTGCTTATATTGTTCATATCTATCTTCAATCTAAATTGTTTGAGTTTTGGTGCTCCACAAGGTTGGATTCATGAGAAGGATAACTAGTTGCACATAATGATTATATTTTCTAGGTGAATGTTATTGCAAATGATTTTTTGGATTTTAGGGTGTTGATAGAATATTCTGGATTATGTTTAAATATTGTGTGTGGTCTGCGAGTTATATTTGTATTTGGTGAAGTGTGTGCTTAAATGTTTAATGGTTTTAACACAAGTTCGATCGACCTTGGGTGTTTACACTAATTGTGGATATGTTTCCATGTTTGTGGAAGCATGGTGTGGTGTTTATATGTAGATTTAGGTCCAAGTTAAGGTGTGATATGATCCACATTCATTCCTCTCCACCGTGGGAATGTTTTGGTGATGACCTAATTTTAATTTGCACATTTGAGATGTGTAGCCGACCTTGAAAGATGTTCTTAAGGTTGCGAATGGTATAAAGGCAAGGGGAAATATTGGAGAGCTGTGTGTAGATGCGAGGATGTGCTGATATATGAATTTAATTAGATGCAGAGATTTGAAGTGTGAGCTTAATGCTTATGACTCTAATATAGTAAGTAGAAGGGTCTACATTTGTAGAGTACCTGAATTTTCTGATAGCAATGAGTTGGAGGTTATTGATGGTGTAAAGTTGTAGTGGTGGATATTTTCTATTGCTCTAAGATGGATTTCTCATTGTAACATTCTTCTTTCTTTCTTCTTTCTAATTTGGCAATGAGCCATTGACAATGATCCCTTCTTTCTTTTGGGCATTAAGCCCTCTCACAATGAGCATATTATATTCGATGTTACAGTTATTTTATATTGTAAGCTAATCTGCACTGTGTTTTTCCCTTCTTAGGTTTTCCATGTAAATCTAGTGTTCTCATGTGTTTGGATGTGCTTGTATTACCATTTCTCATGTTTATATTCTACTAATGCATGATAAGGGTTTAATGGTTGTTAAGGGTTTAAGAGGCTAATGCAGATCTACATCATGTTAATGAGGATTTTGATATTTTAATGTACAATTTATTCACCCCCCTTCTCATTTGTCTTGTGCATTCAACATATTCCAAGAGTATTTCCAATAGCCTCAAAAAATACATCAAACAAAAATTGGGGTGGGAGGTTGGAACATGAATCTACATAGGTTTAACCTTGAAAGACTCAATAGAAGGATTAAAATCTAGATGCCAAGGTTTGAGCATGAGTACATTTTGGCCCTAGATTTAGTGTTTTCCATAAAGTATAACATCTTGATCTCTCTTCTCACAATAAAAAACAACAATAAATAAATTATGAGCATAGGGGTAAATTTCAAGGTCGCCTTTCAAGAATGATCACCAAGCATCAATAATCCATTTGTGTAGGTCTAAGAGAGTAGACTACAAACCACCACTTTTGTTGATTAAACCATGTGTCATGAATTTTAAGATTCACTTTATAAAACTTATTAACTAAACTTTTTGAATGGTGCATTTGTCTAACTCAGTGGCATTTTCCTTTAAATCCAATTTGGCTGGGTGATTCTCACAAATGTGAGAAAGCTCAATGAATCTAGTTTATTAAATAAAATACAAAAGCCCACAAAATCTTTGCAAATTAGATTGACCATGAAATTCTTGTAAATGGAGTTGGCCATGAGTTTCCAACAAAAGTGGAAAATTGAGTTATAATCAGTTTCAAAAAGATGTTCAACTCAACACTAGAAGTCCCTGAAGTTTGGTTACACAACAAAATCCCACAAGTCTAGTTATAGACCCAAAGTCTGCAAGTCCAATTATAGATAAAAACATGTATGAGCATAACTCGACAAATTTTATCCAATTTTCACCAAATTTATGTAGATACTCATTAAGCTCCTCTACAAGGTGGTGTCCTTAATTTTCCAAATTGAATCTAAAAATTCCTCCAAAGAAAAAACCTTGAAACTAATTGAAACATGTCAAAACTGATTTGAAACAAAAAAAAAAACTAAAATACTTTTGGGTGATGTAGGATTTTCTAATGGAATCATATGTTCTTACATTAAACATGTGGAGTAAATGAGTTTTTTCACAAGTTAGAGACTCATGCATATTTAAAGGTTCTTGGGATAGTGATCCCATGCTTGTTTTTTATCCAAATATCTTATTTATCTAGATTGTATATCTCTTCTTCACTCTACATTAAACTCCTCTACTTCCTCCTTCCTTCATATTTCCCTTTTACTTTTGTTTTTTTCCATCTTTAAATTTTGTAAATTATTACTATTTTTCCTTCTTTGTAAATTATATTTGTGTCCTCTTCCAACTTGCACTTTCTTTACCTCTTCCTTGTATAATCAACACTTCTCTAGTGACCACTTGTGTTCTATAGGCCCTTCTTCATTTTCTTAGGTTGTTGGTTCAAAACATCAACATTGTTATCTTTTATTAAAATTGGATTCCTCTCTAAAAAAATACGTTGCCATGCTTCGCTTTGGTCCCATTTCTACATCTTCACTCCAAACTTGTGGTGTCATAGGTTCCTTTGCTTCACATGAGGGCTCTTTGGATGGAAGTAGACTAGTGGAAAATTCCATCGCTAGCAAGGGCCCTCCTCCTTTCAATGGTGAGCATAGATTCACAGATGTTGTGCATTGTGGAGTTAGGGACAACAATGCGAATTCATATTCAAACCTACACCATTCTCCCTGTTGAGAGACCTCCCGATGGGACCTACGTTAGAAGGTTGGGGATGTGGTTGTGGGGAAAAAGGAGTCTCCCCAATTGAAATCACCAAAAGTCACTGATGGGATCATTGCTTTTGTGCACAATGGATATGCAATTATGGTTTCTCATGCGGCCTTGATTCCTGAGATTCAAATGGATGGACTAGTCAAAGATAGGGAATATTTTCTACAAAAAAATGTTTGATCTATAGATTCATAAAGGTATGGCCAAAATTGCACGATTTGCATTCCTGGATTTTTGAAACTTGGAAGAATTTTATGGAGGAAGAAATTTGTTTGTTTCCCTACGCTAGCGGGTTTTTTATTATTGAATTTGAATCCTTTGTTGACAAAGAATGGGTGTTGAAAAATGGTCTGTGGGAATTCCAAAGTGACTTTATGTGCATGAAACCTTGGTACCTATCATTTGATTTGTGAACTAAAACATTTTCCACTACTTTTTTCTAGGTGGGATTGCCTTATCTTCCATTTCAATTTTGGGAATTAGATTACTTGCAAGCCATCAACAATGGGTTAGAAAAGTTCCATTGTAGTTCAGAAGAAACACTGAAATACCAAAGTTCCACCTGTGCACGTATCTATGTTGAAATGGACCTCTCCAATGGTCTTCGAGTGGAGATCACAATGAAGGTTGGTGATTGTTGTTGGATGTAGCCTATAAATTATGAAAGAATATCCTTTCATTGCAAAAATTGCTTCTCAATTGACCACTCTACGCCCCAATGTCGAAAGTTTTGCACCCAAAAGCAATTTTCTGGAGGAAGGCCCACCTGGTGGATTGGGGTAGAACCCAAACAGTATGTTATACTACCTTTCTCTCAAAATGAGTTAGACTTGCCTCGAGATCCTACAATAACTCAATCAAGCACACAAAATGCTCCATCTAATTGCTCTCTATATTTTCCAAATTATTCTCAATTTCCTGGTTCAACTGGGGATGTCTTTGTTACTTCTACAGTCACATCTTCGAACTCTGAGATTACCCAAAACCCACGAGTGTCTTCATTGGCATCACATCCCAAAGTACAGAAAGTGTGGATAGAAGTAAAAAAGAAGAAATAAGATCAATCAAAACCCAAGAACCAAATGAATTTAAGATTAGCATCAAAAGAGCTAAATTTGGAAGGAAAGAGTAGTTCAGAGGTGGCAAGAAGAATGAAGGAGGTAGAAGAAGACATGGAGATAATGTTGGGGATGAGGTCCCCAATTGTGACCTTACTGGTTCATAGCTCCAATCAAAAGTGTTTACCTATCAACTATATATATATATATATATATTGGACTCCTCTCCATAGGAAATTCCTTTGGGCTAATATCAGTTTTTTTCTAAACTAACACAATTTATAGGACTACTATCATTTACCTCCTTATGTTTTCCTTTTAATGAGCTGAAATAATATTTCTACCCATATTTTAAAATAGTACATACAAATGCTTCCTACCATTATAGATATCCTTCCTATCAAACTATTAAGGCCTTCCCACTAAAACATGGCATACATTCATAGACATAACATCACATAGCACTTAATCTTTATATAACCCAATCTAAAAATTAACCAAACATATTCCTTCATCACCAATTCATGTTCCTTTTATAGCCAAGTAACCTTATATAGATTGAGATGTGTACTCTTCTTCAAGCCTAGTTTCTCTACCATCTATTTAGAAACTAAATTATTAGTGGTACACCAAGTTATTAATAATAACTTTGCAACACTTACCAAGTCATATTTACATATGGTTGAAAAATCACTTCTTCTATGAGTTGATGCATCCTCCTCCACATTTGGTCTCTTCAACACTCTTATGAACATAAGATACTATCCTTCCTTTGGTTTTTTCTCTTTGTTTTGGTGATGCAACACTTTCTTTACCCTCTTGAACTATATGATTTCTAGCAATGCTCCTCTTGCTACATTCTTGATGTAATTGTGGGAACTTAAAATCTCTATAACCAAATTCTCCATACCTATAACGTATTCTAGAGAATCCTATATTATTGTTTCCTTTCCCTCTTATTGAATATCATATTTTATTGTTCCTTGGATTGATTCATTCACCCATTTAAGACTTCCTTCTTCACAAATTTTCTTTTCTTTGTTGCTACTCACTTGTCCTCCTATTGACAATCTTCCTCTTCCTCTTGAACTATTTTTTTGCTACTTGGATATTTTATCTTCAACATTTAGAGTGTATTGGTAAGCCTCTTAAATTGTAGAAATTCTCAACATATTCATTTAATCTTGAATATTAAATATCAACCCATTTACATACTCGACTAGCTTTTCTCTATCCATTTCATGATGTCCATAACTAATGACTATTTTGTAGAATAATTCTATATAGTTAATTGTATAATTATTCTATATAATTTATTACACTCATGACCTTCTATTTCAAATGAAAAATCTTTTTGAATATCTCTAACTCATAATTCCCAAGAATAAAATTAGTGTTTAATTTGGCAACCATTCTAGTCCATTGGGTTATCATCATCTCACCATTTGTGACTAATTATCTTTGTAACTCTCTCCAATCAAGACAATCGTGTCCCTTAAGTTTCATTTGTTCCAACTTTAAACTCTATGGGTCACATATATCTTCCATGTAAAAGTATTCTTCTATCATAGATCCAATCTATCAACTCATCGAAGTTTAATTTGTCTTGAAAAAATTGAGACCTCCATTCGATTACCTTTGTTAATTTTTTGTAAGAGCTCTTAGGAAATGTTATTGTACTTCATCTATTGATAGTTCATTTATATCTAATGTTATCCACCTATGCTTTCTCTATCACTCACATGGTCTTTTGTATTTTATAGATTTCTTCTTAGACCGACAATCAATTTAGTTATTTCTCTTTTCATATGTGCTCAAAACTATGTAAATATCTCTTCCATTTTGGGCTTCTCAAAGGCATTTTCCTCTCTCAACTCTTTGCAATAACAAGTCTCCTCTTACCTAAATTTTTTTTTACACACATGCTACAATGTCAACTATCCTCTAACCAACAATATTTTAGATGTATCCCTCAAAACCCCCTCTATCCACTTTCCCACAGTGGAGGGCATATGTACACATTTTACCAAACTTTGATATCTATTAAAGGACAACAACACAACCTCTTTAAAACTCTTCCCAATAAATAACCTTGTATAATATTGTGATCAAGTGTATTTTCTTACCCAAAATTGAAAAAACACTAAAGTAAATACAAACAAAAGAAAACACAATGACACCTCAAGATAATCCTAGTTGGACTTGAACAAAACAAAGGATAAATCTTAGATTTTTACCTTGTCCAAGTTGATGTGTTGGTTATCCCTTGATCTTGATTATGTATGCTCCTTTGCTTGATATAATGACCTAAAATTATATGCAAATGATTGATATTTTCATGATAAATGCAATGGTGGCCATGGATGTGGGATTGGATGCAATATGGAGGCTTGAAATGCTGCAACAATGGTGGTGTGTTAGCAAGAGTGTGAGAGCTCCAATTTTGCATAAGTGTGTTGTTGTTGAAGTGAGGAAAATTTCCAAGTATTTAGGAAAAGTGCCTCCAAAGGAATGGAGGGCTAGGATCAACTTTAGGGAAAAAGATCAAGGGTTAAGATGTCTTGAGACATCTCAACTCATGAGATAATGATATGTGGAGGCTAATATGGAAAAGGGAGTGATGAAGTGGAATTGAGGTGGAGGCCACATAGAGGTATTTGCAAGTACCTAGGGAATGGGCAAGATCTCCTCGTAAAGGAGTTTCTTGTCCATTTGTACAAAGGCATGGGGTGAGAGGACAAGGGGGGAAATAAAAATTCCTCAAAATTCCTCATAGGGAGCCACACAAGAATTAAAAATTCTTCATGGGGGGATGTGAGGAATTAAAAATTCCTCAAAATGCTTTGGTTGAATAAATTAGAATTTTAAATTCCAAGAAGGTATGGGGGTGACTTCTCCAAAAGGAGAAAGTCATTAATAGGGTTGACTATGGGTGGATACCATAAATGGCATGAGATTAGGTTAGGTCAAATTATTGATTTAGATTGTGCAAATGAGGGATTAGGTGAGTTAACCCTGATTAGGCATCCACTTACATTTTATGGAGGATGTGACCCCAACCTTGATTAGGAATGTGCACACCTTAATTAGGAATTAAGTGGACTAATCATGATTAAGGGAAATTATGGAGAATGGGACAAGAGGAGAGAAAAAAGGAGGTGAATTAGAAATTAATTTAATTCATAATGGACAAATGACTAAATTAAATAATTGGTTTATTTATTTAATTTAGAGAAGGGGATATGGTATTCAATTAATTAATTAAATACCTTAGGGGATGTTAGGGATAAGGTGAATATTAATTAAATATTGATTTATTTAATTAAGATGATTGTTGATACAGGATAGAGGAATATGAAGGTGAATTTGACCATATGGACGTGGTCAAATTTAGGTGTCTACATTTTTCCCATCTTCGAAATATAATTAGAATAATGATGTTTTGAAGAAAAAATAAAGTAGAGACAAATCGATAGAGGAAGAGGACTTTAATAGATGCCCTAGTGTCATAGGGAAATGTATAGGAAGAAGAAGCAATGAAATAGGAAGGTTTATGCCCCCTCAAGAGGGTGGATGGGGAAGAAAAGGGGCCTAGGGCGACATCTTGATAGGAGGAAACAAAGGGTACCATATGAAAGAGGATGAAAACCTATAAGAAATGGATTTTGAACAAAGGAAAATGGATGAACATGGTGAAAATTGCCACCCATCAAAGAAATTAGGTCAAAAGGATTAAAAAGGGGTTTAAGAAAAGGTTAAAAATGACTAAAATTAGTAAGGCTAATTAGGGTCAAAAGGTAAATATAAATAGTAAATTAAAAACTTACTATTCACTTTTATTTCATTGTGCACACATGGCGAGAGATGATTCGACAAGAGAGAGTGTGATGGCAGACGAGGAGTTTATCCACTAAGCGAACATCATGCAAGAGTTCTATCATTTTTCAGTCGTCCCCTGATAGATAGGCTCCTAAAATCAAGCTTTGTCTTTTAATTTTGAATTTTGTGTGCGTGTTTTTTACATTTTGCATCGAGAAGGGGCGAGTAGGTTGAGGAAAAAGAAAGGTCACCACGAAAGGGTGGATTCGCCCTTCTGGGAAAGTGAATTTTCGCCTAAAGCATACAGGCGAATGTGTGGCGGGGAATGGGCGAACGCGCTTCTGTAGGGGTGTGTGCAACGAGAAAGGAAATTGCGCAATTACGTTAGGAAGGGATGGGTGGATATGATTTTGTGAGAGCAGATGTATGACAAGAGGGGTGATTGCACAATTGCCTCTCAGGAGAAAGGGCGAGGGCGAGTTTTCCCTCCATGGGAAAGGACAATTTGAATTTTCCTAATAAGGGAAAGGGCGATGATGAGTTCGCCCAATTGATGGAAGGGCGAATGTAAATTCACTCAACAAGGAAAGGGGGAATACAAAGAAAAATATGATTTCACCACTATGGAAAAGTGGTGAGCTCTTACCTAGGGAAAAGAACAAGAGAACCTGCTGGTAGAATAGGTAAATTCACCATATGAGGGATGCAGGGGCGAATGCGCTAGGTCGATAGGTGAATGTGCAAAAAAGAAGAAGGGGCGAATTCACACATTATAGAGGCAAATACACAAAACCAAGACAAGATGAAAAAGAGACAAAAGAAAAAGAAAAAGATAGAAAAATATTAACAGATTATGTTGTGTGGATGCAGAGCATAGACACACTACAGACATGGGAGAGGCACTCGACCATTCTTTCAATCACTCAGGAGGGTATTTCACCCAAGGATTGCAACAATGGAGCTGCCAGGGTTGCTGCACATGGTAGAATACCTGGTGATCAAGGCCCATTGACCACTTTTGACAACATTGATGAAGAGATGGAGTTCAAAGACATGCACCTTCCTCCTCCCTATAGGGGAGATGACAGTGATGCTAGAGGAAATTTGGTAGATTTTGCGACTATTGATCACGGGCCACTTGGTGAGTGGAGGGGCTAGATGATTATTGGAGCAAAGCTTGCAGGCCATTTTCATGACTATAGACCTTCCCTACCAGGGGAAGGAGTTGGATATAGATAATTGTATAGGAGTTGTTCCACCATTGCCATTTTTTTGTGCAGCCTGATTAGTGGGGTCCTCCTCCCAGATAGAAGTGAGAGATTCTTTGACCTCAAGATGATTGAGGTGGTCCAATAAATTGTGGAGTGGAGGTGAGGTGTATTTACATGGGGACCCTGCGTGCTGGTGAAGCTATATAGAGTCATGCACATAGTGTGTTACAAAGGTGCAGTGAGCATCACACATGTCACCCTGTTATAGGTGTGGGCATGGGAGCATATTCAAATCACATGGTCAGATATCTTGGTAGTAGGGGAGAGATTTTATTCCCTCCTAGTGGAATTTAGATATGGAGGTGAGTATGGATGGGTGCTACACTATAGGTAGGTGCAGAGCTTGGAGTACTGGTTTCGTGTGTTTGATGATCTAACGACAGACCGTATAGTATGGATACCTTATGTGGATTGTGATTTCAAGTCCTAGAGAGTAGAGGACCAATTGTACCAAGGGTATATGTTCACATGATGCTATCTAATTGGGAGATATCCCTTCATCATAGAGCTATACAGACCATACCAAGTCATTTGACAGTTCAGGATTCGACAGGATATCCTGGCAGCAGAGGAGAGGTATCAATGCATTACCTAGGAGAGAGGTTGGGGACAAGGAGTGTCAACCGACAGGGTGAGGCAAGAGTGGGATCGATTAGGAGAGAAAGTATGGGGATGGAGAGGAGGTCCAGTTGATCCTATGGTTATAGAGAGATATGCAATGTGGTAGCAAGGGAGACTCTTAGTGAGGATCACTCCTATTCAGGTACTCAAGGCAGTAGTGGGGGAGGCAAGTGGAGATGAGGGGAAAGATGAGGTGAAGGCTAGACCTTGGAGGAGGAGGAGGGTGGAAAGACATGTAGGAGAGGAGGTAGAGTCAGAGGGGGAGAGGGAGGAGATAGACATCCTTGAGGAGAGGGATATAGTGGTGTACCAACCACCACCACCAACAAAGGACCCAACCGCTAGACTAGTAGGAGCTCAAGCACACATTCACATCCTGTAGCACAGGTTACTGTAGTCCGATGGGGAGAGAGAGTGGCTACAGAAAGAGGTGGATAGGCAAGAGCAGATGATAGGGAAGCAATGGAGGTAGAGGGGCTGAGAAGAGAGGTGGAGAGATTACAGGGCTTGTTGGAGGGAGAGAGATGATGCAGTGAGGTGGGAAGAGTAGGCGGAGGGGCAGGTGGCTTCCATGAGATTGGTACATGATTCCTGGGAGTTGGAGAGGGGTAGTTTGTAGCAGCAACATAATAGATATCGATGAGAGAGGGATGTTGCATAGGAATTTGTAGCCCTATACGATGACGCTTCTTGAGAGGAAGGATACTGGATGGGAGCCTACTACATAGTCGTGCCTGGTCCCGCATAGAGAGTAGCTCCATACACAAGTTTTTGGCATGAGGAGGGAAAGGCCATCACATTCAAAACATACACAGTCTAGGGGATTAGGCAAGACTAGTTTCTACAGGGAGACACCACCGAGAGACAAGGGTGAGTGTTAGATTTCCACATCAATCAGATGCAGTGAGTAGTGGGCGATAAGACAGGGATGGTAGGATGAGAAGTATAGGATCCTAGTTTTATAGGTGCACGATGGATGGTGTATATAGATGCAAAGTTGATGTACAAATTATTTTGTATAGATTCTTTAGGTAGATTAGATCAAAGATTCTTTATATTCATGCTAATTTAGGACACATGATGTGTTAGTTGTACTCATATATATTTGTACATTTTTACTCTTATGTACATGTTATTATTTGATGGACACTATATGGACTTTGATTATGGACTATGTGGACTTTATTATAGACATTATGGACTTTATATTTTTATATATATGATGTGGAAGATTATGAGGATGCTCTATATATGATTCTTATGTGATGGTTTTGATGTTTATTATGCATATATGATTATGGTTATGATTGTGATGGATGTATCTGATTATGATAATGATGGATGTATTGATTATGTCATGCATAATATGGATGATATAGATTATGACTAACACTTTGTGATGCATGATTAGATGTTGTAGGATTTATGATTATGATATGGATGTGATACTAATGATTGGTGATGCAGGTGGCGACATGACTATGATTTACTATGCATGTATATGAGTTGATGATATGTGATTATACATGACATGTATGTTTATGTATGAAATGATGATGTATGATTATCAATGTATGTCATGATATAAATGCAGATGAAATTTGAATATGCATAATGTCATGGATGGACTAAATGAATATAATGTAATGGAATGCATTTAAAAAAATGAATGTAATGCCAAAAATATTAAGATGCTTAGAATATCGAAGTAATGATGACAATACAAATGATGAAAATCTAAGATTCTTAGAACAACAAATCTATATTAATCTAAATAAATTAAAATGATAATGAAATGCAAATGGAATGGATTAATATGCTTAGACTAACAAATCTATATTAATCTAAACAACTTAAAATGATAATATCAAAATGAAGTGATAATGAAATGGAGAATGCAACCTAATGAAATGGATAATGAAACCTAATGAAATGATGATGAAATGGATAATAAAATAGACAATGCAATCTAATGAAATGATAATGAAATAGATAATGCAACCTAATGAAATGAACCCAAATGATAACAAAAATGTAAAGTGAAGTGGATCATGATGGGTGATAAAGTGCACCTATCAAGACTATAGGGACCCTGATAGGAAGAATAGGTGGAAGATATCATTTGCACAACCAAAAATCAATAATCATAGGCAAGGGGAAATGGATCGGGATAAATGAAATGCAATGGGAGGATGAATGAAATGCAAATCCAATGCTAGATATCATATTAGGATCACTAAATTTTACTATAGCATAGGACATCATATGCCATGCTATGAAGAACCAAGGATGATTGGTATCCAATGCATAGAACAGCCACAATAAAAAAAAAGGTTATCCCAACATCCCAAAGTCATAAGGCTTTGGCAGGCCCTGATGCTGGCATAACCACAAGCATAAAGGATGCCCCAACATAACACAAGACCGCAAGGATCTTGGTGGGTACTATGCAGGACACCCAAAAGAGAAGATCATGTAGAAAATTGAGATATGCCCCTATGTCTACCAGTCAAAGCGCACCATGATATGATGGATTGTGGCAACCTCGAGTGGGTATAATAGGAAGCTCAAATGATAAAAAAATACAAAAGCACCAAAAGATCACAATGAATTTCAAATATCCTTTACCATAGGACCAATAGATAGATGGGATTGATAAGGTTTGATGTGAGGAAGGATACATCTTGTTAAGATAAAAAATGGATGGGGGTAGATTGTTGGATCGATATGACTTAGGATACTCAAAATGGATTCAACCTCTTGGCGCTAGTGTATTTCATTGTTAGGTACCAATGAGACAGGGACACTCTTGACAACAAGACACAAAGCCAAGATACACCCCATGGATAGACCTAGGGTCTCGGGGGCTAATCATAGATTAGCCTTGCTTACGTGAAAGTGTAGAGACCTCGTAGTTCGATAAAAAGACTGATGACTGATGAGGGATAAAGGTGGAAAGAGGACGATGAAGACTCAAATAGATTGAAAAAAGCCTTAGGGGTTCATCAAAGATGGCCTTGCCTACATGAAAGTGCAAAGGCAACATAGTTCAACAAAAATGACTAAAGACGACACAAGACCTAATGATAAAAAGACACAATGGGGATCCTAAATGGGGACACAAGACCAATGACACGACACCATATACAAGTGATGAAAAGCTCAGGATTTGGGATATTAATTCTATACCATCTAGTTCTCAATCAAAATACACCAAGCGGTTGATGATAGGATGTTGGTGGATGACAGATACGATAGGATGGTAGGATAGGATGCCAAGATTGGATGGGTGGATAGGATGAAGTGGATACACAAGCATATAAGAAAGCAGGATGCAAGGTAGATAATGATCAAGCCCTCTAAAAACGGTGCTTGTTGCCAGGATTTCACCAAATTTACCCATCCAATGTGCCACCAAGGGTGGTTTTCACCATAGGATGATTTATTTCTCTTTATTATTTTTTGGATTTTTGACATATTCTAATTTTGTATTTTTCTAGACTTTTTTTTACTTTTTTTTTGGTATTTTCTAGGTGGGGTAACTCAACTACCTCAGGTGTAGAACCATTTCAAGTGCATAATATTGATAGGATATTCTAAGGGTTCTCCCTTAGGTGTTGCAAGTCAATACACTCTAGAACCATATTTGGCTGTGACAACATAGCTCGACCCAACTAATTAGCCTCAAACTTGCCTTTCTTTTCTTTGTCCTATTGCATATGTTGATTTTATTTTAGCACAAGATCTCCAATTTGGAATTGATGGGGTCTGTTAGAACTGTAAAAATATGATGATTTTACATATTTTTCATACTCCTAAGTTTTGATATAGCTCCTCATCATAAGCACAAGGGCTTTCCATCATGACATTTTGCTTGCATTTTGGCCTATATTTATCCCATAAATCTATCGAGTCCTGCATTTTTCACATCATGGTCCGTATCGGCGTGAGAATACCATTGTCTCCCCGACCCATTTTGCGTTTTCTGCTAACATGAGTTTGTGTTGCCTATCGACGAGACTCATTTGACGTCACAACGATTGAGGTTTGCATGCAGACGGCTTTCGGCAGGACATTTTCATTGTTTCGACGACAGTGGAGGAATCACATTGGCAGGAGTTATATAGTCGGGATGAGGTCTTATCGATTTCATTATGTCTCCCCGACCGACATCAGAATGGGCATATCGGCAAAGGAAATCGTCTTCGGGGTAATTTCATAGCGAGTCTTTCTTGTCTTACTGACTTGTGCATAAATGTTCGCTTCGGCCAGACATGCTGCTTTCGGTGTGAAGTCATAACGAATCCACATTGTCACACCGACCGGTGGCGAGAGGATTCATATCGGTAAGAGTTGGAGCTATCGATGAAAGTTCTTGGCGAAGTCGAATTGTTACACTGACTGACAACATAAGGGATGTTATATCGATATGAGTTAAGGTTCTCGATAAGAGGTCTCGGCGAGTGACCTTTGGTCTCGCCGATGGAAAACAATGAAGGACCTTGTCGGCGAGAGTATGATCTTGTCTCAGTGACTCAGAATGGATAAAGACTTTCAGTGAAACAAAATGAAATTTGCAAGAGGTCTCTTCGATACCATTAAGTTACGGCGACTGTGAACGAAACAAAAGTGCATCTCGGTGAGAAGTTTCCCTATGTCTCAGCGAATGAATAATACACTATGAGAGGCATATCGATGAAACATAATGTTGGTTACAGTATGACATCTCCCCGACTCTGATGTGTCATGGCGAAAGCGAATAGAACCAAGGGGACAACTAGCGATTGAATTGCCTTCGGCATACCTGCTGGATTGTCTCACCGACTGTTTCACGAATAATTAATAGAATTCAAATACTGTGGCCGACATGTGAGTTCATAAAATACCATTGCAGGCCAACATGAAAGGAGCCTGAATTTTGTGGAAGGCCGACATGGGATCTCAATATGATATGTTTTTCTCATGCTGGTGTATAAATAGGCATTTTGTAATTGTAAAATATCATCAGTTATTAGATATTCAATACACAACAAGTAGATACAATAGAATAAACTTCTCAGATCAGAGACTATTGATGCATGTTTTCAAAATGGAGGTATTTGTGAAAATCAATTGATGTTGCTGCACATTTCTGGTATCAATTATCTATTGAATTCAATGAAAGTATTGCTAAGCTATCTCCAAGATGGATTCTTTCTGATTGTTTAAATTGATATAACAAGTTTATATTCAATTCATCAGTGCACATTTGTTGTTTCTGTGTGATTAATCAATTGGTTCTTTCAAGCAAAGATTAAATCCTTTTAATTGATCACAGTAATCAGAGAGATTCATTCAGATTATTAAAGTAGAGCTTAGTAGTTACAATATTGCATGTTTATACAAGTTGTAAACAGAATGTATGCCAGATAATTTGAGTTTTCTCCAGAGAGTGTTTCTCATCTTGATTTCATTTGACTCCGCATACCCAATAAGGCACTGGTCTCTGTAGTTTCATCATTAAGATTCATTTATTCTCTTTATATCTGTTAATTGAGCATTTTAGGATTTAGATTAAGAAGATTGCTATTGCGCTTGAATTCATTTGTTCACTTGCATCTGCCATTGTGGACAAATCATTGCAAGAAGGATAACTATAAGTCAAGTCTACTTCATTCAGAAAGGTACACCCGCCAAGGTTTAGCAGCACCTAAAGAGTAGAAGGTTGAGTTCTCTTGACCTTGTCTGTTACCCTAAAGCATATCAAGAGATTGGCAGCCTCTTGAGGCATTCCGCCCTCGTTTTTGAGAGCTAACAGGGTCAAACCTTTTTATTGTAGCTTATTCTTTGCCAATGTTGATATTCCTGAAGGTGGTTATAAGCACTGAGACATTTTTTGTCAAGAAGCTCTAATTGACTAAGACGTGCAACTCCATATTCCTCATCACTAATGAGGTTCTTCAAAGAGATGCAAAGTGATGGGAGTTCAAACTCAATTGACAAGATGGCATCAATGCCATATAAAAGTGAATATGGGGTAGTGCCAGTAGGGGTGTGAATGGAAGTGTGGTAAGCCCAAAGGGTGAGATTGAGATGGAGGTGCCAATCGTGACTAGTATTGTTGACAACCTTCTTCAAGATTTTGATTAAGGTTTCTTTGGTTGCTTTAGCCTAACCATTACCTTGTGGGTAATAGGGTGTGGACCAACGATGTTGGATGTGGAATGTTTCACATAGTTGTTAGATGTGCTGGTTTTTGAATGGATTTCCATTATCGGTAATGATGGTGGAAGGGATACCATATCTACAAAGAATATGGTAGAGGATGAATTTGGAAATTTGGGTGCCTATGATAAGGGAGAGTGGAATTTCTTCCACCCGTTTGGTAAAGTATTCAATGGCGGTGATGATGAAGGTATGACCATTGGAGGATGGAGGATATATCTTGCCGATTAGGTCTAAATCCCATTGTGAAAATGACCACGATGTTGTAATGGGTTGTAAATCTTGTGGGGGAGCATGGATCAAATCTGTATGTTGTTGAAATGGTATACACTTGACGAATTCACAAGAATCATGCTCCATTGTTGGCTAGTAATACCTAGTATGTAGAAGATTTTTGGACAAGGCCATTCCATTAGTATGAGCCTCACATACACTGCTATGTGGTTTAACACAACTCAAGATTTTGATCCTCTCAGACACAAAAGTAGAGTCCCATCATATCCCCTATGATAAAGTGGGTTGCCTAAGATGGTGTAACGAGATACGTGATGGATGAAGGCTTTGTGTTGGTTTTGAGTTAGGTCGGGTGGGAGGATATTATCGTGAACATAGGTGTAAATATCGTGATACTAAGGAGATTGAGGACCCACAATTTTACACACCATTTGCATATCTGGAATGTCATAGGAGGGGATTAGTAGTTGTTCCACTAGGAATTCACAATTTGTGTGGTCTCGAGGCATATCTATAAGTGAGCCAATAGTTTCAATGGAATCTGCAGCTTTGTTTTGTAGTCTAGGAACTTGCTCAAATTGGATGCGGTTGAAATATTTCTTAAAATCATCCACCATGCATTTATAAGGAAGAAGCTTGTAATCTCTGGTCTGGAACTCATTAGTGACTTGTTTGAAGATAAGTTGGGAGTCTCCATAAACATGAAGGTGACTAATGTTCCATTGGACTGCTATGCGAAGACCAATGATTAAGGCTTCATATTCAAGAATATTGTTTGTGCATGGGAAAGCTAGCCTGAATGATTTAGGAATGTAGTCACCTTGTGGAGTGATAAAAAGGATTCCTGCACCTGCCAAATTTTGTGTATATGAGCCATCAAAATATAGTTTCCATACCTCTTGCTCTAAAATTGTGAACACTGACTCGTCTAGTTACTCAATATCAAACTCACTCAACAACATGACCCACTTATCCATACAACAAGTCAATGATGTTTTGGATAACAAATACTTAAGTGGATCAAATTTGGATATCAATTTGATTAGGTGACTAAGCATATAATGTTAAAGCTTTTGAGAACTGAAGACAACCGCTAGACAAGATTTTTCCATGGAAGAATAATTAAGCTCATATTCAACTAGCATTTAGTTGATATAATAGATGGCTCTTTCTTTTGTGGACTCATCATGTTGGGCCAATAATACCCCAATACAACTAACATAGTTGAAATGTATAACAAAAAAGGTTTTCGTAGTATGAGAGGCATCAAGATAGGTAGATTAGCAAGGTAATCCTTGATTTTGTCAAAGCCTTGTTGGAATTGTGGATCCCATTTGAGGACTATATCTTTGCGTAAATGGTGAGTGAAGGGTTGGAACTTATCTAGAAGCTAGGCTATAAAGTGCTTGATGGATTGTAGTTTCCCTTGTAGACTCCTTAATTGCTTTAAATTCTTAGAAGGGGGCATTTCCATAACGGCCGCAGGGTCAAATTTGATGCCTCTCCTAGATATAATGAAGCCTATCAATTTTCTTGATGTGACACCAAAGACACATTTCTTAGGATTTATTCATAGATTATATTGCTCCAATCTATCAAAAATTTGTCTCAAGACCTTAGGATGATCCTCTCTAGTCTTCAATTTTCCAAACAGATCGTCAACATAATCTTCCATTATTATATGAATGAGGTCATGGAAGATGATATTCATAGCTTGCTAGTATGTTGCCCCCATACTTTTGAGGCCAAAGGGCATGCCATTATAGCAAAATGTGCCCCAAGGAGTAGTAAAAGCAATCTTATGTTGGTCTTCAGGTGCAATCTTGATCTTGTTATATCTTGAAAAGCCATCCATGAGGGATAGCATAGCATGCTTAGCTGTCAAATCAACTAACATGTCAATATTAGGCAATGGGAAATCATCCTTTGGATAGGATTTATTTAGATCCCAAAAATATGTAGAGATTTTGATGCCCCCAGTAGGCTTGGCTATAGGTACAATGTTGGATATCCAATTTGAATAGTCTATCAGTCTAATGAATCCAGCTGCTAATAAATTTTCTAGCTCAATTTTTACAAGCAAAGCCACCTGTGGATTGATTTTATGAAGCTTTTGTTTAATAGGATTTGCATTAGGATGCACATCGAGATGGTGTACCACCAAGGCAGGATCTAACCTAGGCATATTTGAATAGGACCATGCAAAATTGCTGATTCCCTCTTGCAATAAATTTGTAATCACTGGATATTCCTCTTTGATCAAGGACTTAGCCACTTAAGTGATCTTTGGTTATTCCTCCATTCCCGGATTGATTTCTTTTGTTTCCTCAATTAAGATTGAAGACCACTCAGAAAAGTGAGTTCCCATGACCTAGGAAGATGAACATCCCCATCCTCTAACGCCTCATTGAGGTTTTCACTAGAGGATGCACCCTTTTTTTTACTTTTGACGAGTCAGGAAGTGCCTCATAGAGGTTTTCACTAGATGATCCATTTTTAGTTTGTTTCTTTTTGTTTTTACAATTGAGGTGTTCATCTTTCTCAAAGTGAACTCCATAGTCTTCTCCTAACCCCATAAGGTATACATATGCCTCCTCAAAAGGAAATATGTCAACAGGTGTGCTTCCTCATAGCTCCCAATCTATAAGGTCAGGGTAGCGAAGAGAAAGGCTAATGGAGAAGATGGATGTGGATTCAAACAAGGAAGTGACATGTAAATCATTGTAGGATAGTATAATGGCTTCCTCTTCAGGGTTGTCTTCAAGGAAATTAGTTTTCATGTCAATTTTATTCCACACACTAGTGGATGCAGTGGATCCCTTTTGTTTCTTGTCATAACCAAGACCCAAATGTTGCAGGTGCACGGGTGTTTCAATAGGTTTTCACATTCTATGCTCATCAACCACTACTCCTCCCTGATAGTTGTAATTTTGTGCTAACTTAGAAGCTTGTGGATAAGCTTCTTAGAAATACTCAATGAGAGGAGGCGAGGGTTTAGGTTCTTCTCTATAGACCCATTGACTAATATCCTCATCCATCTGATCTTGCAAGGTACTTGGAGATTGAAATGTAGTAGAACCCAAATTTTTAGAACTCATTGTCTTGGTTATTGGTTCTTCTTTTTGTGAAGATTTGGATGGTCATCCATAAGTGCATGGAGAAGTAGGCATTGTTCCCACATTAATTGTAGTATGAATTTCTTATTTCCCACAACCTTTATCAATGATCTTGACCTTGGTGATGATGGAGTCAGAAGTGGAAGATGGAGTGGAAGATGTAGTGGATGGAGTGGATGAAGTGTGAGACGGGGGTGATAATTTCCCACTTCGATTCTCAGACAATGGTGATAATGCAAAAAGGAGGCCTCTAGAGCACAACAATACTCAAAAGGTTGTGGATCAACATGTATGGTAATTTCAATTCCATTGTGTGGGAACTTTAGACATTGGTGATAAGTGGATGGGACGACTTGCATGGCATGAAGACATGGTCAACCGAGAAGGAGGTTATATGGTAGATCAAGATCAAGAACATGACAAGTTGTGTATTGCACGACTGAACCAACCTAAATAGGGAGAAAAATGGTATCTTCTGAATCCTGCTCTACATTATCATAGGATTTAATAGTGATCACGTGATTATCCAAGTCTACATGAGTGTACCCCACCTATTTTATGAATTTCAATGTACATAGGTTGAGGGCATAGCAATTATCTACTAGGACTTGCTTAACTTTATGCTTGGTGACAAGGAATTCTATATGAAGGGCACAGTTATGGGCAGGATCGGGAGGTAGCATATCATTTTGACTGAATCCCAACTAGTAGGTGGATGATAAGTGTCCTAAGAGAGCTTAAAACTGAGTAGGATCTATGTTATTTGGTACTTGGGTATCTTGTAAAGCATTGGTAAGAATTTCTTGATGGATAGGAGAAGACTTTAGGAAATCTAATATAGATATCTGTGCCTGGTCTTTCCTAGATGATCAAGGATATTGTATTGAGATCTTACAGGAGCTTGTCGGGATGAAGTGGATGGTCCAGGAACCGATATGCGGGTGCGATTCATGGTGACAACACATTGGGTGTTCCTACCCTTGACACGTATCATGGAGAATCTTGGATCCACTTGTGTGACACACCCAACTATATTGTCATAATTAAATGACATTTTATTATAACTGATATTGTTGGTGCTATTATTTTGATTGTTGTTGTTGTTGGATCCACTATTCATGTTGGAAGAGCTAGGACCTTGGTTGTGCTTAGGGAAGGAATTTTGGTATATCTGTAATTGAGCATTAGATAATGTAGATTAATTTCCTTCAACCACTATTTCTCCTCAATCAATAAGATCTTAGATGTACATTCTTTAGACCTTGGCACTTATTGGTGACATGACCTTTGATTTTATGATAATCATAATACTCATTCTCTCGATACCAATTTAGCTTGGTTCTAGACTCATCAAAGGGTTTGGTTATTGGATAAACCACGACATTAGCCTAAAACAATCTCCTAAAGACTCCCCTAGGGGATAAATGAACACTTGGGATTTCCTTGACCTGACTTATTGGACTGAACAAGAGGAAGAGGTTCCCCTTGAGGCACATAAATGACATTTTCTTTTGGTGATTGAGGGACGTTTTGTTGCGATTGAGTGGAATTGGCTACTTGGACATGCTTAGTGTTAGTGACACCATCATTAACCACATTTTTGTTTGTATTCCAATAGCGGGACTTATTGCCATATTGTTTATCCTTATCTTCCTTAAAGATCTTAATGAGTCCTTTGGAGATGAGGGCCTTCTCAATGGTAGTCCCTTTTTTAATAACCTCTGCAAAGGTAGTTACACAATGGAGATGCAGGTTGCGGGCCAACTTGAAATGGCAGTTCTCAACAAAGATACCTACCAACTCCTTCTTAAGAAGATTGCACTTGAGATGACTAGCTAGGGATCACCACCTTTGCATGTAGCTAGCGAATGTTTCTTTGTCATGTTGTTTTTCCTTCATGAGATCCATGGTATCTATATCCTTCTCTAGGTTAAAAGAGAAGTGTGTGACAAACATTTTTGACAAGTCAAAAAATGTGGAGATTGACCCTTAGGGAAGATTCAAGAGCCACTCCAATGCTTTTCCAATCAAGCTACGGGGGAATAGTCAAAGGAGGTAGTTGTCATTGTATAGAACCTCCTATAAAAATCTTGTAAGTGGTCTCGTGGGTCACCTTCCCATTATACTTATCAACTTTTGGAATTTCAAAGTGCTTTGGGAAGGGAATTGTAGAAATTGATGGATCAAATGGATACAGACAAATGTCTTCAAATTTGAAGGAATTCTTTGAGGTTCCAGCTTGCAAGTCTTTCAAGGCAGCTTTCATGTCCTCCCATTCATTATTGAGAGGTGTAGATGGGGGAGGACTTGTTGGATTAGATTGTTCATGGGGAGCATATTGGTGATATGATGGTGGTGGTGGAAGTGATTGGTCATATGATGGTGGAGGAATGAAGGGGCTTGTTGGTATTGGTCAATGTAGTGGGTTGTGGATTGGTGTAAATTTGTTGTTTAAATGGTAATGCTTGATAGTAGGATGAAGAAGCAACTTTTTGTCAGGATGGTTCTTGCTAATAATAGGATGGATTGGGCTGATAATTGTACGTTGGTTGTTGTTGGGGGATGTATGGTGGTGATTGTGGATTAATGTAGGATGTTTGTTGTTGGTATTATTGTTGATTATATTGATAATTGGGATTAGGATTGGGTGCTATAGGTTGTTGTATAGGAGTGCTTGATGGAGGAGGTGACTGATAATAGGTATTTTATGAAGGTGTTTCCACTATGTAGTGTGGGGATTGATGGTAGCACTTTGAGAAAAAAATGAGGTGGGAGTTGCAGTTGATACTGGTATTGAGTTGCAGGGTTGCCTTGGTATTGTGAAGGAGGTTGTTTTGATTATGTATTGACTTGTGGTTGATGATAGGATGATGGTTGTGGGTTGGAATGACTAGGATTGAGTGGTGGTGGTAGTAGGGTTAATGGGCATGTGCGAATGAGGGGGATATGAGGAGGAGCAGAAGCAAAAGGATTAGACTTAGTGCCCTTGGGGTTTCCTGACAATTGATTTGGTTGATTATGTGGAAGTAGTGGTGCTCCCATGATCAAAATTTAAATAGAGGGGGATGGAATGTGATAGGACACATCATTTTTGAACCTTGACTGATACCATGTGTCCTACGGGGTAACCTAAGGAATTTGAGGGACTGACAGTCTTGGGTTAGATTGAGAGCTTTGTGGATACTGTGATTGATGTGGTAAGGGGTTAACATATTGCGACATATCAAACCTAGGTGGTGGTTTAGCACCCCTCACAATCAATGTAGCAAGGATCTGATCTCCATGCTCAGCAAGAAGGCAATCATCCATGTAGAAAGTAGTGGGATTGCTATGATACTCATTAACAGTTAACTCAAGTTGATTGACCAAACCCTCCATTCTTGAATCTTGAATAGGGATGTTGGAATGTTGTGACCCCCCATTCAAAGGTGGATTTTGGCACACCGATGGTTGTTGTTAGTTTTGTTCCATGAGTTTCTTAGCCTGTGATCATGTAGTAATGGGAATGAAAATATGAATGACCAAAAGATGAAGATGGCGTAAAACTCTAGGATGCAACTAAGTGATGATGATTTGGATGATTAATTAAAATATTCTTAGGATGACGGATCGATTGATTGGATGATCAATGTGATGATTGTTTGGATTGGATTGATTGGATTGATTGGATTAACCCCGAATGAGACTTGAAAGTTTAATTGGATGATGCAAGATGATGATGATTGGTTTGGATATTATGATGAAAAAGGTGATTATGACATAAATTCACCTCTAGATGGAAGTGAATTGATGAGGACACAAGTGATTACTAACTCAAGATGGATGACGTTGTAAGGATAACAAATATCAGGGCTAGTTAACTAACCCAATTGGATGAAAATCTCTTAAATTGATGTCTAGGGGGTTTGGATTGACTGATTGATGATCAATATGACAACTAAGGATGTCCTAAGATGAACCTATGTGATTAAATGGATGAAAAAATGACTTTCAAAAAATGTGAATGCACAAAAATGGAAATTATAGGAAATCAGATGGTGATAAATTTTTTTCGATCACAGGAATAGACTTGGAACAAGGAAAATTTTTAGTAGCTAAACAGATTCACACTCTAGTTTTTGTATGAGAAGAAAATTTTCCTTTGTGTATATCAAATTCACCTCTCCAGGTCATAGGTTTGCCTACCTAGGGTATCATGGAATCGCCCCTGCGTATAGCAAGATTGTCTATTTAGGATTTCAGGTTTGTCTATGCTCAAAGATTGTATGGAACAACCTGTGCAGGTTTTCACAAACAAGATGCAGGTTCACCTAACTAGGTAAGTGTATGGACTCATGCATGCAATCACCTATCTAAGGATGCAGGTTCGCCTATCTCTTGACATGTATGGACAAGGAGGTGTGGACTCATATGTACGATCACCTCCATGAAAGACGGGTTCACCCAAACAGTTATCTACAAGATCACCTATCTAGGACACAGGATGACCTATCTCTTGAGATGTAGGGACGTAGGTTAGAATCACCTATCAAGGATGTGAGATCCCCTATCTCTTGAGATGTATAGATGGGGATTGTACAGACTTAGACATGCAATCGCCTCTGTGAAAAGTAGATTCACCTATCTAGTGGAAGGGCGTGTGAAGATTTTCCTTTGTGTAAGGAGAATTCACTTATTGGGGCTAACTGACTAAATGGATAGACCAGACAATGACGCGAATTCATCCCTCAAGGGGCAGGTTTTCCTATCTATGGTGTGGATTTGCCTCTGTGAGGAGGAAAATTTGCCCCTATGAAACAAAGGGACTATGGAAAAGGACATACAAAATAAATAGCAAACAATGGGTAAAGACAGACTTAGGACTGAAGACACTCAATGGTCTCGCACAAGAAGACATGCCAAGCACATGAACAACCCAAGAATTAGTAGTAAGGGTTTATAAACTTCATGTAGGCCCACCACCCCAAGGGTTTAATACTCCATGATAATCAAGTGGAAACATCCTTTCTTGCGAAGGAAGATAGGTAGAGATCTATGATGGGAGATATAAAATACTTTCATTTAAGACTTTTTTATGTTTAAAAAGACTTGTTGTTATTGTTAATTGACACGACTGGCGGTAGACAATAGATTAACATATTTTCTTATTTTACTTTATGTTTAACTAAATTAGTGAATATTTTGGAAGTAATAGCTTATGTTAAATGTGTTGCTTTATGATGACTTTGGATGAGATAATTATGCTGCATTGACCTTTATTACCATGATTGTTGTCCTTTTCTTAAGGGTTTTTAACAGGGTATCTTAAAGGTTGATGAGATGGTTAAAATATCTATTTAATCATGAGGAATGACTACGCCATAGATGGGCCCTGCTGGATGATGAGTCACTCAAAGTATGAATCAACTTCTTTATAGTAGGTTGAGGAACTTTTACTTCCGACACCAATTTAGCATAGTTTTGGAATAGTCCTCCTTAGTCCACTTTAGTTCTATTTTTAGTTTCATTTTGTAATTTGTAGTTGGTTGCCTTAAGTTTTGGTAGTTAACGCCATGTTAGAAGCCAATAAGGATATTTTATAAATATCCATATTTCACTCTTAGTTAGGAGTTAGATAATTTGCAATCAGAATTTCTGTAATCACAAGCAATACTTTGTTTTGCATTCTACTTTTGATCAATGAGAAGGGAAGCAAGAAGTTAATCAATTCACTATGTTAAAGGATCTTACCTGAGGAAGAGAAGGGCCCGCTCAACCTTTGGAATGATCTTATGGTATTTTTGTTAAGTGTTGTTATTTTCTGATTCATTAATATTAAATCTATAGTAGAAACTGATTTTGAATTGTTCAATCATTGAAATCATCTTCTACCTTGGTAAATGTTAAAATCGGATAATTACTTATGTTTACAATTACATTTCAAAGTTTCAGTTTATTATGGTTAAGATCAAATTGTTAGAATGGTTATATATTTATTTATTAGAAATATTGAATTGAATCATTAGAATCGTTAACATGTTTCTTAGATAAGTTAGATTTAGATGTTGTTTGAATCAGTTAAACTTGATGTTTGTTTGTTGAGTTTCATTAAAGAAATGTTAGGAATTTATGGAAAGATGGAGTTGAAGTCTGCTCAGAATTTGTTCATAGAGATTAGTCTTTATGCTTTTTAGAATAATCATCGTTTTCCTACAATTCATTCCTGCTCTTAAATTAGAGTTTACTTTCCAACAATTAAGTTATGGATTTCTTTTGAAGCAAAATAGAATTAATTTGAATTTCATGTTTTAGATTAGGAATTAAAGTAATCATTAATTGTCTCCATGAATTGGTCTAAATCGAAGTCAATAAAGTCAAAATTAAGTCAACATGATTTCAAATTAGAAGCTAAAATAGATTTAAATCTTAGGAATTAGTCGCCACAGTTTAGCTCTTGAAAGCTCCTAAAGAGCTCCCGAGAGCTCCTAAAAGCTCCTGAAGTAGGAAAAACGATACCTGAAGTCACTGTTTATAGTGCAAACCCCCCCAAAAGAATCTGTGACAACTATCCTTATTGCATATTGCTCTGAGACACACTCGGTTCGATAAAAGAATTAATTAAATGATGCAAGTTTTGACATCAATGACCTTGCCCATCATTTTTGGCACCGTTGCTGGGGATACTTAAATGATCTGGCTATTTAGTGTGAAGCCTTAATGTTGATAGGAGAGAGATCACAGAAGTATAGTTTGAGATGAAATAGAACCAACTAGAATTTGCTTCCACGAAATATTGGCATTAGAGAGAAACTCTTTGGTTTTGAATTAAAGAGGATATCTAAGCAATACTAGATT
>VDFB02193867.1:734796281-734891477 GCA_007258455.2 Sequoia sempervirens
TGGTAGAATACCTAGTGATCAAGGCCCATTGACCACTTTTGACAACATTGATGAAGAGATGGAGTTCAGAGACATGCACCTTCCTCCTCCCTACAGGGGAGATGACAATGATGCTAGAGGAAACTTGGTAGATTTTGTGACTATTGATCAGGGGCCACTTGGTGAGTGGAGGGGCCAGATGATTATTGGAGCAAAGCTTGCAGGCCATTTTCATGACTATAGACCTTCCCTACTAGGGGAAGGAGTTGGATATGGATACTTGTATAGAAGTTGTGCCACCATTGCCATTTTTCTATGCAGCCTGATTAGTGGGATCCTCCTCCCAGATAGGAGTGAGAGATTCTTCGAGCTCAAGATGATTGAGGTGGTCCAATACATTGTGGAGTGGAGGCGAGGTTTATTTACATGGGCGCCCTGCATGCTGGTGAAGCTATATAGAGTCATGCACATAGTGTGTTACAGAGGTGCAGTGAGCATCACACATGTCACCTTGTTATAGGTGTGGGCATGGGAGCATATTCAGATCACACGATCAGATATCTTGGTAGCAGGGGAGAGATTTGATTCCCTCCTAGTGGCATTTAGATATGGAGGTGAGTATGGATGGGTGCTACACTATAGGTAGGTGTAGAGCTTGGAGTATTGGTTTCATGTGTTTGATGATCTGACAACATACCAGATAGTATGGAGACCTTATGTGGATTGTGATTTCAAGTCCTGGAGAGAAGAGGACCAATTGTACCAAGGGTATATCTTCACAAGATGCTATCTAATTGGGAGATATCCCTTCATCATAGAGCT
Organism: Sequoia sempervirens; assembly: GCA_007258455.2. Taxonomy (NCBI): domain Eukaryota; kingdom Viridiplantae; phylum Streptophyta; class Pinopsida; order Cupressales; family Cupressaceae; genus Sequoia; species Sequoia sempervirens. Next base: position 734,797,083 of record VDFB02193867.1, read on the forward strand.
ATATAGACCAGACTGAGTCATTTGACAGTTCGAGATTTGATAAGATATCCTGGCAGCATAGGAGAGGTATCAATGCATTACCTAAGAGAGAGGTTGGGGATAGGGAGTGCTAGTTGACAGGGTGAGGCAAGAGTGGGATCGATTAGGAGAGCAGGTATGGGGATGGAGAGGAGGTCCAGCTCATCCTGTGGTTATAGAGAGATATGCAACATGGTAGCAGGGGAGACTCTCCACGAGGATCACTCCTATTCAAGTACTCAAGGTAGTAGTGGGGGAGGTAGGTGGAGACAAGGGGCAAGATGAGGTGAAGGCTAGACCCTGGAGGAGGAGGGTGGACAGACAGGTAGGAGAGGAGGTAGAGCCAGAGGGGGAGAGGGAGGAGATAAACAACCCTAAGGAGAGGGATATAGTGGTGTACCAACCACCACCAGCAAAGGACCCAACTGCTAGACTAGTAGGAGCTCAAGCACACATTCACATCCTGTAGCACAGGTTACTACAGTCCGAGGGGTAGAGAGAGTGGCTATAGAAAGAGGTGGATAGGCGAGAGTAGATGACAGGGCAGCAGTGGAGGAAGAGGGGCTGAGAAGAGAGGTGGAGAGATTATAGGGCTTGTTGGAGGGAGAGAGATGATGCAGTGAGGTGGGAAGAGTAGGCAGAGGGGCAGGTGGCTTCCATGAGATTGGTACATGATTCCTGGGAGTTGGAGAGGGGTAGTTTGCAGTAGAAATGTAATAGATATCAATGAGAGAGGGATGTGGCATAGGCATCTATAGCCCTATATGATAATGTTGCTCGAGAGGCAGGATATTGGATGGGAGCCTACTACATAGTCGTGCCTGGTCCCGCACAGAGAGTAGCTCCATACACAAGTTTTTGGCATGAGGAGAGCAGGGCCATCACATTCAGGGCATACACAGTCTAGGAGATTAGGCAAGACTAGTTTCTATAGGGAGACACCACCGAGAGACAAGGGTGAGTGTTAGATTTCCACATCAATCAGATGTAGTGAGTAGTGGGTGATAAGACAGGGATGGCATGATGAGAAGCATAGGATCCTAGTTTTACAGGTGCACGATGGATGGTGTATATAGATGCAAAGTTGATGTACAGATTATTTTGTATAGATTATTTAGGTAGATTAGATCAAAGATTCTTTATATTCATGCTAATTTAGGACACATGATGTGTTAGTTGTACTCATATATATTTGTACATTTTTACTCTTATGTACATGTTATTATTTGATGGACACTATATGGACTTTAATTATGGACTATGTGGACTTTATTATAGACATTATGGACTTTATATTTTGATATATATGATGTGGAAGATTATGAGGATGCTCTATATATGATTCTTATGTGATGGTTTTGATGTTTATTATGCATATATGATTATGGTTATGATTGTGATGTATGTATGTGATTATGATAATGATGGATGTATTGATTATGTCATGCATGGTATGGATGATATGGATTATGACTAACACTTTGTGATGCATGATTAGATGTTGTAGGATTTATGATTATGATATGGATGTGATACTAATGATTGGTGATGCAAGTGGCGACATGAATATGATTTACTATGCATGTATATGAGTTGATGATATGTGATTATACATGACATGTATGTTTATGTATGAAATGATTATGTATGATTATCAATGTATGTCATGATATAAATGCAAATGAAATTTGAATATGCATAATGTCATGGATGGACTAAATGAATATAATGTAATGGAATGTATTTAAAAAAATGAATGTAATGCCAAAAATATTAAGATGCTTAGAATATAGAAGTAATGATGACAATACAAATGAAGAAAATCTAAGATTCTTAGAACAACAAATCTATATTAATCTAAACTTAAAATGATAATGAAATGAAAATGGAATGGATTAAGATGCTTAGACTAAAAAATCTATATTAATCTAAACAAATTAAAATGATAATAGAAAAATGAAGTGATAATGAAATGGAGAATGCAACCTAATGAAATGGATAATGAAACCTAATGAAATGATGCTGAAATGGATAATAAAATAGACTATGCAATCTAATGAAATGATAATGAAATAGATAATGCAACCTAATGAAATGAACCCAAATGATAACAAAAATGTAAAGTGAAGTGTATCATGATGGGTGATAAAGTGCAGCTATCAAGACTATAGGGACCCTGATAGGAAGAATAGGTGGAAGATATCATTTGCACAACCAAAAATCAATAATCATAGGCAAGGGAAAATGGATCGAGATAAATGAAATGCAATGGGAGGATGAATGAAATGCAAATCTAATGCCAGCTATCATATTAGGATCACTGAATTTTATTATAACATAGGACATCATATGCCATGCTATGAAGAACCAAGGATGATTAGTATCCAATGCATAGGACTGCCACAATAAACAAAATGGTTATCCCAACATCCCAAAGTCATAAGGCTTTGGTAGGGCCTGATTCTAGCATAACCACAAGCACAAAGGATGCCCCAACATAACACAAGACCGCAAGGATCTTGGTGGGTACTATGTGGGACAACCAAAAGACAAGATCATGCAAAACATTGAGATATGCCCCTATGTCTACCAGTCAAAGCGTACCATGATATTATGGATCGTGGTGACCTCGAGTGGGTATAATAGGAAGCTCAAATGATAAAAAAATACAAAAGCACCAAAAGATCACAATGAATTTCAAATATCCTTTACCATAGGACCAATAGACAGATGGGATTGATAAGGTTTGATGTGAGGAAGGATACATCTTGTTAAGACAAAAAATGGATGGGGGTAGATTGTTGGATCGATATGACTTAGGATACTCAAAATGGATTCAACCTCTTGGTGCTAGTGTATTTCATTGTTAGGTACCAATGAGATAGGGACACTCTTGACAACAAGACACAAAGCCAAGATACACCCCAAGGATCGACCTAGGGTCTCAGGGGCTGATCAAAGATTAGCATTGCTTACGTGAAAGTGTAGAGACCTTGTAGTTCGATAAAAAGATTGACAAATGACAATGGATAAAGGTGGAAAGAGGACGATGAAGACTCAAATAGATTGAAAAATGCCTCAGGGGTTCATCAAAGATGACCTTTCCTACGTGAAAGCACAAAGGCAACATAGTTCAACAAAAATGACTAAAGATGACACAAGACCTAATGATAAAAAGACACGATGGGGATCCTAAATGGGGACACAAGACCAATGACACAACACCATATACAAGCGATGAAAAGCTCAAGATTTGGGATATTAAGTCTATACCATCTAGTGCTCAATCAAAATACACCAAGTGGTGGATGATAGGATGTTGGTGGATGACAAATACAATAGGATGGTAGGATAGGATGCCAAGATTGGATGGGTGGATAGGATGAAGTGGATACACAAGCATATAAGAAAGCAAGATGCAAGGTAGATAATGATTAAGCCCTCTACAAATGGTTCTTGTTGCTAGGATTTCACCAAATTTACCTATCCAATGCGCCACCAAGGGTGGTTTTCACCATAGGATGATTTATTTCTCTTTACTATTTTTTGGATTTTTGACATATTCTATTTTTTGTATTTTTCTAGATTTTTTTTTACTTTTTTTTTGGTATTTTCTAGGTGGGGTAACTCAACTACCTCAAGTGTAGAACCATTTCAAGTGCATAATATTGATAGGATATTCTAAGGGTTATCCCTTAGGTGTTGCAAGTCAATACACTCTAGAACCATATTTGGCTGTGACAACATAGCCCGACCCAACTAATTAGCCTCAAACTTTCCTTTCTTTTCTTTGTCCTGTTGCATATGTTGATTTTATTTTAGCACAAGATCTCCAATTTGGAATTGATGGGGTCAAACCTTCTTATTGTAGCTTATTCTTTGCCAATGTTGATATTCCTAAAGGTGGTTATAAGCACTAAGACATTTTTTGTCAAGAAGCTCTAATTAACTAAGACGTGCAACCCCATATTCCTCATCACTAATGAGGTTCTTCAAAGAGATGTGAAGTGATGGGATTTCAACCTCAATTGACAAGATGGCATCAGCGCCATATACAAGTGAATATGGGGTAGTGCCAGTAGGGGTGTGAATGGAAGTGTGGTAAGCCCAAAGGGCGAGATTGAGATGGAGGTGCCAATTGTGACTAGTATTGTTGACAACCTTCTTCAAGATTTTGATTAAGGTTTCTTTGGTTGCTTTAGCCTAACCGTTACCTTGTGGGTAATAGGGTGTGGACCAATGATGTTAGATGTGGAATGTTTCACATAGTTGTTAGATGTGTTGGTTTTTGAATGGCTTTCCATTATCGGTAATGATGGTGGAAGGGATACCATATCTACAAAGAATATGGTAGAGAATGAATTTGGAAATTTCGGTGCCTATGATAAGGGAGAGTGGAATTTCTTCCACCCATTTGGTAAATTATTCAATGGCGATGATGATGAAGGTATGAACATTGGAGGATGGAGGATATATCTTTCCGATTAGGTCTAAACCCCATTGTGAAAATGACCACGATGTTGTAATAGGTTGTAAATCTTGTGGGGGAGCATGGATCAAATCTGTATGTTGTTGAAATGATATACACTTGATGAATTCACAAGAATCATGCTCCATTGTTGGCTAGTAATACCTAGTATATAGAAGATTTTTGGACAAGGCCATTCCATTAGTATGAGCCTCACATACACTGCTATATGCCTCATTTAACCATTGTTGGCTAGTAATACCTAGTATGTAGAAGATTTTTGGACAAGGCCATTCCATTAGTATGAGCCTCACATACACTGCTATGTGGTTTAACACAACTCAAGATTTTGATCCTCTCAGACACAAAAGTAGAGTCCCATCATATCCCCTATGATAAAGTGGGTTGCCTAAGATGGTGTAACGAGATACGTGATGGATGAAGGCTTTGTGTTGGTTTTGAGTTAGGTCGGGTGGGAGGATATTATCGTGAACATAGGTGTAAATATCGTGATACTAAGGAGATTGAGGACCCACAATTTTACACACCATTTGCATATCTGGAATGTCATAGGAGGGGATTAGTAGTTGTTCCACTAGGAATTCACAATTTGTGTGGTCTCGAGGCATATCTATAAGTGAGCCAATAGTTTCAATGGAATCTGCAGCTTTGTTTTGTAGTCTAGGAACTTGCTCAAATTGGATGCGGTTGAAATATTTCTTAAAATCATCCACCATGCATTTATAAGGAAGAAGCTTGTAATCTCTGGTCTGGAACTCATTAGTGACTTGTTTGAAGATAAGTTGGGAGTCTCCATAAACATGAAGGTGACTAATGTTCCATTGGACTGCTATGCGAAGACCAATGATTAAGGCTTCATATTCAAGAATATTGTTTGTGCATGGGAAAGCTAGCCTGAATGATTTAGGAATGTAGTCACCTTGTGGAGTGATAAAAAGGATTCCTGCACCTGCCAAATTTTGTGTATATGAGCCATCAAAATATAGTTTCCATACCTCTTGCTCTAAAATTGTGAACACTGACTCGTCTAGTTACTCAATATCAAACTCACTCAACAACATGACCCACTTATCCATACAACAAGTCAATGATGTTTTGGATAACAAATACTTAAGTGGATCAAATTTGGATATCAATTTGATTAGGTGACTAAGCATATAATGTTAAAGCTTTTGAGAACTGAAGACAACCGCTAGACAAGATTTTTCCATGGAAGAATAATTAAGCTCATATTCAACTAGCATTTAGTTGATATAATAGATGGCTCTTTCTTTTGTGGACTCATCATGTTGGGCCAATAATACCCCAATACAACTAACATAGTTGAAATGTATAACAAAAAAGGTTTTCGTAGTATGAGAGGCATCAAGATAGGTAGATTAGCAAGGTAATCCTTGATTTTGTCAAAGCCTTGTTGGAATTGTGGATCCCATTTGAGGACTATATCTTTGCGTAAATGGTGAGTGAAGGGTTGGAACTTATCTAGAAGCTAGGCTATAAAGTGCTTGATGGATTGTAGTTTCCCTTGTAGACTCCTTAATTGCTTTAAATTCTTAGAAGGGGGCATTTCCATAACGGCCGCAGGGTCAAATTTGATGCCTCTCCTAGATATAATGAAGCCTATCAATTTTCTTGATGTGACACCAAAGACACATTTCTTAGGATTTATTCATAGATTATATTGCTCCAATCTATCAAAAATTTGTCTCAAGACCTTAGGATGATCCTCTCTAGTCTTCAATTTTCCAAACAGATCGTCAACATAATCTTCCATTATTATATGAATGAGGTCATGGAAGATGATATTCATAGCTTGCTAGTATGTTGCCCCCATACTTTTGAGGCCAAAGGGCATGCCATTATAGCAAAATGTGCCCCAAGGAGTAGTAAAAGCAATCTTATGTTGGTCTTCAGGTGCAATCTTGATCTTGTTATATCTTGAAAAGCCATCCATGAGGGATAGCATAGCATGCTTAGCTGTCAAATCAACTAACATGTCAATATTAGGCAATGGGAAATCATCCTTTGGATAGGATTTATTTAGATCCCAAAAATATGTAGAGATTTTGATGCCCCCAGTAGGCTTGGCTATAGGTACAATGTTGGATATCCAATTTGAATAGTCTATCAGTCTAATGAATCCAGCTGCTAATAAATTTTCTAGCTCAATTTTTACAAGCAAAGCCACCTGTGGATTGATTTTATGAAGCTTTTGTTTAATAGGATTTGCATTAGGATGCACATCGAGATGGTGTACCACCAAGGCAGGATCTAACCTAGGCATATTTGAATAGGACCATGCAAAATTGCTGATTCCCTCTTGCAATAAATTTGTAATCACTGGATATTCCTCTTTGATCAAGGACTTAGCCACTTAAGTGATCTTTGGTTATTCCTCCATTCCCGGATTGATTTCTTTTGTTTCCTCAATTAAGATTGAAGACCACTCAGAAAAGTGAGTTCCCATGACCTAGGAAGATGAACATCCCCATCCTCTAACGCCTCATTGAGGTTTTCACTAGAGGATGCACCCTTTTTTTTACTTTTGACGAGTCAGGAAGTGCCTCATAGAGGTTTTCACTAGATGATCCATTTTTAGTTTGTTTCTTTTTGTTTTTACAATTGAGGTGTTCATCTTTCTCAAAGTGAACTCCATAGTCTTCTCCTAACCCCATAAGGTATACATATGCCTCCTCAAAAGGAAATATGTCAACAGGTGTGCTTCCTCATAGCTCCCAATCTATAAGGTCAGGGTAGCGAAGAGAAAGGCTAATGGAGAAGATGGATGTGGATTCAAACAAGGAAGTGACATGTAAATCATTGTAGGATAGTATAATGGCTTCCTCTTCAGGGTTGTCTTCAAGGAAATTAGTTTTCATGTCAATTTTATTCCACACACTAGTGGATGCAGTGGATCCCTTTTGTTTCTTGTCATAACCAAGACCCAAATGTTGCAGGTGCACGGGTGTTTCAATAGGTTTTCACATTCTATGCTCATCAACCACTACTCCTCCCTGATAGTTGTAATTTTGTGCTAACTTAGAAGCTTGTGGATAAGCTTCTTAGAAATACTCAATGAGAGGAGGCGAGGGTTTAGGTTCTTCTCTATAGACCCATTGACTAATATCCTCATCCATCTGATCTTGCAAGGTACTTGGAGATTGAAATGTAGTAGAACCCAAATTTTTAGAACTCATTGTCTTGGTTATTGGTTCTTCTTTTTGTGAAGATTTGGATGGTCATCCATAAGTGCATGGAGAAGTAGGCATTGTTCCCACATTAATTGTAGTATGAATTTCTTATTTCCCACAACCTTTATCAATGATCTTGACCTTGGTGATGATGGAGTCAGAAGTGGAAGATGGAGTGGAAGATGTAGTGGATGGAGTGGATGAAGTGTGAGACGGGGGTGATAATTTCCCACTTCGATTCTCAGACAATGGTGATAATGCAAAAAGGAGGCCTCTAGAGCACAACAATACTCAAAAGGTTGTGGATCAACATGTATGGTAATTTCAATTCCATTGTGTGGGAACTTTAGACATTGGTGATAAGTGGATGGGACGACTTGCATGGCATGAAGACATGGTCAACCGAGAAGGAGGTTATATGGTAGATCAAGATCAAGAACATGACAAGTTGTGTATTGCACGACTGAACCAACCTAAATAGGGAGAAAAATGGTATCTTCTGAATCCTGCTCTACATTATCATAGGATTTAATAGTGATCACGTGATTATCCAAGTCTACATGAGTGTACCCCACCTATTTTATGAATTTCAATGTACATAGGTTGAGGGCATAGCAATTATCTACTAGGACTTGCTTAACTTTATGCTTGGTGACAAGGAATTCTATATGAAGGGCACAGTTATGGGCAGGATCGGGAGGTAGCATATCATTTTGACTGAATCCCAACTAGTAGGTGGATGATAAGTGTCCTAAGAGAGCTTAAAACTGAGTAGGATCTATGTTATTTGGTACTTGGGTATCTTGTAAAGCATTGGTAAGAATTTCTTGATGGATAGGAGAAGACTTTAGGAAATCTAATATAGATATCTGTGCCTGGTCTTTCCTAGATGATCAAGGATATTGTATTGAGATCTTACAGGAGCTTGTCGGGATGAAGTGGATGGTCCAGGAACCGATATGCGGGTGCGATTCATGGTGACAACACATTGGGTGTTCCTACCCTTGACACGTATCATGGAGAATCTTGGATCCACTTGTGTGACACACCCAACTATATTGTCATAATTAAATGACATTTTATTATAACTGATATTGTTGGTGCTATTATTTTGATTGTTGTTGTTGTTGGATCCACTATTCATGTTGGAAGAGCTAGGACCTTGGTTGTGCTTAGGGAAGGAATTTTGGTATATCTGTAATTGAGCATTAGATAATGTAGATTAATTTCCTTCAACCACTATTTCTCCTCAATCAATAAGATCTTAGATGTACATTCTTTAGACCTTGGCACTTATTGGTGACATGACCTTTGATTTTATGATAATCATAATACTCATTCTCTCGATACCAATTTAGCTTGGTTCTAGACTCATCAAAGGGTTTGGTTATTGGATAAACCACGACATTAGCCTAAAACAATCTCCTAAAGACTCCCCTAGGGGATAAATGAACACTTGGGATTTCCTTGACCTGACTTATTGGACTGAACAAGAGGAAGAGGTTCCCCTTGAGGCACATAAATGACATTTTCTTTTGGTGATTGAGGGACGTTTTGTTGCGATTGAGTGGAATTGGCTACTTGGACATGCTTAGTGTTAGTGACACCATCATTAACCACATTTTTGTTTGTATTCCAATAGCGGGACTTATTGCCATATTGTTTATCCTTATCTTCCTTAAAGATCTTAATGAGTCCTTTGGAGATGAGGGCCTTCTCAATGGTAGTCCCTTTTTTAATAACCTCTGCAAAGGTAGTTACACAATGGAGATGCAGGTTGCGGGCCAACTTGAAATGGCAGTTCTCAACAAAGATACCTACCAACTCCTTCTTAAGAAGATTGCACTTGAGATGACTAGCTAGGGATCACCACCTTTGCATGTAGCTAGCGAATGTTTCTTTGTCATGTTGTTTTTCCTTCATGAGATCCATGGTATCTATATCCTTCTCTAGGTTAAAAGAGAAGTGTGTGACAAACATTTTTGACAAGTCAAAAAATGTGGAGATTGACCCTTAGGGAAGATTCAAGAGCCACTCCAATGCTTTTCCAATCAAGCTACGGGGGAATAGTCAAAGGAGGTAGTTGTCATTGTATAGAACCTCCTATAAAAATCTTGTAAGTGGTCTCGTGGGTCACCTTCCCATTATACTTATCAACTTTTGGAATTTCAAAGTGCTTTGGGAAGGGAATTGTAGAAATTGATGGATCAAATGGATACAGACAAATGTCTTCAAATTTGAAGGAATTCTTTGAGGTTCCAGCTTGCAAGTCTTTCAAGGCAGCTTTCATGTCCTCCCATTCATTATTGAGAGGTGTAGATGGGGGAGGACTTGTTGGATTAGATTGTTCATGGGGAGCATATTGGTGATATGATGGTGGTGGTGGAAGTGATTGGTCATATGATGGTGGAGGAATGAAGGGGCTTGTTGGTATTGGTCAATGTAGTGGGTTGTGGATTGGTGTAAATTTGTTGTTTAAATGGTAATGCTTGATAGTAGGATGAAGAAGCAACTTTTTGTCAGGATGGTTCTTGCTAATAATAGGATGGATTGGGCTGATAATTGTACGTTGGTTGTTGTTGGGGGATGTATGGTGGTGATTGTGGATTAATGTAGGATGTTTGTTGTTGGTATTATTGTTGATTATATTGATAATTGGGATTAGGATTGGGTGCTATAGGTTGTTGTATAGGAGTGCTTGATGGAGGAGGTGACTGATAATAGGTATTTTATGAAGGTGTTTCCACTATGTAGTGTGGGGATTGATGGTAGCACTTTGAGAAAAAAATGAGGTGGGAGTTGCAGTTGATACTGGTATTGAGTTGCAGGGTTGCCTTGGTATTGTGAAGGAGGTTGTTTTGATTATGTATTGACTTGTGGTTGATGATAGGATGATGGTTGTGGGTTGGAATGACTAGGATTGAGTGGTGGTGGTAGTAGGGTTAATGGGCATGTGCGAATGAGGGGGATATGAGGAGGAGCAGAAGCAAAAGGATTAGACTTAGTGCCCTTGGGGTTTCCTGACAATTGATTTGGTTGATTATGTGGAAGTAGTGGTGCTCCCATGATCAAAATTTAAATAGAGGGGGATGGAATGTGATAGGACACATCATTTTTGAACCTTGACTGATACCATGTGTCCTACGGGGTAACCTAAGGAATTTGAGGGACTGACAGTCTTGGGTTAGATTGAGAGCTTTGTGGATACTGTGATTGATGTGGTAAGGGGTTAACATATTGCGACATATCAAACCTAGGTGGTGGTTTAGCACCCCTCACAATCAATGTAGCAAGGATCTGATCTCCATGCTCAGCAAGAAGGCAATCATCCATGTAGAAAGTAGTGGGATTGCTATGATACTCATTAACAGTTAACTCAAGTTGATTGACCAAACCCTCCATTCTTGAATCTTGAATAGGGATGTTGGAATGTTGTGACCCCCCATTCAAAGGTGGATTTTGGCACACCGATGGTTGTTGTTAGTTTTGTTCCATGAGTTTCTTAGCCTGTGATCATGTAGTAATGGGAATGAAAATATGAATGACCAAAAGATGAAGATGGCGTAAAACTCTAGGATGCAACTAAGTGATGATGATTTGGATGATTAATTAAAATATTCTTAGGATGACGGATCGATTGATTGGATGATCAATGTGATGATTGTTTGGATTGGATTGATTGGATTGATTGGATTAACCCCGAATGAGACTTGAAAGTTTAATTGGATGATGCAAGATGATGATGATTGGTTTGGATATTATGATGAAAAAGGTGATTATGACATAAATTCACCTCTAGATGGAAGTGAATTGATGAGGACACAAGTGATTACTAACTCAAGATGGATGACGTTGTAAGGATAACAAATATCAGGGCTAGTTAACTAACCCAATTGGATGAAAATCTCTTAAATTGATGTCTAGGGGGTTTGGATTGACTGATTGATGATCAATATGACAACTAAGGATGTCCTAAGATGAACCTATGTGATTAAATGGATGAAAAAATGACTTTCAAAAAATGTGAATGCACAAAAATGGAAATTATAGGAAATCAGATGGTGATAAATTTTTTTCGATCACAGGAATAGACTTGGAACAAGGAAAATTTTTAGTAGCTAAACAGATTCACACTCTAGTTTTTGTATGAGAAGAAAATTTTCCTTTGTGTATATCAAATTCACCTCTCCAGGTCATAGGTTTGCCTACCTAGGGTATCATGGAATCGCCCCTGCGTATAGCAAGATTGTCTATTTAGGATTTCAGGTTTGTCTATGCTCAAAGATTGTATGGAACAACCTGTGCAGGTTTTCACAAACAAGATGCAGGTTCACCTAACTAGGTAAGTGTATGGACTCATGCATGCAATCACCTATCTAAGGATGCAGGTTCGCCTATCTCTTGACATGTATGGACAAGGAGGTGTGGACTCATATGTACGATCACCTCCATGAAAGACGGGTTCACCCAAACAGTTATCTACAAGATCACCTATCTAGGACACAGGATGACCTATCTCTTGAGATGTAGGGACGTAGGTTAGAATCACCTATCAAGGATGTGAGATCCCCTATCTCTTGAGATGTATAGATGGGGATTGTACAGACTTAGACATGCAATCGCCTCTGTGAAAAGTAGATTCACCTATCTAGTGGAAGGGCGTGTGAAGATTTTCCTTTGTGTAAGGAGAATTCACTTATTGGGGCTAACTGACTAAATGGATAGACCAGACAATGACGCGAATTCATCCCTCAAGGGGCAGGTTTTCCTATCTATGGTGTGGATTTGCCTCTGTGAGGAGGAAAATTTGCCCCTATGAAACAAAGGGACTATGGAAAAGGACATACAAAATAAATAGCAAACAATGGGTAAAGACAGACTTAGGACTGAAGACACTCAATGGTCTCGCACAAGAAGACATGCCAAGCACATGAACAACCCAAGAATTAGTAGTAAGGGTTTATAAACTTCATGTAGGCCCACCACCCCAAGGGTTTAATACTCCATGATAATCAAGTGGAAACATCCTTTCTTGCGAAGGAAGATAGGTAGAGATCTATGATGGGAGATATAAAATACTTTCATTTAAGACTTTTTTATGTTTAAAAAGACTTGTTGTTATTGTTAATTGACACGACTGGCGGTAGACAATAGATTAACATATTTTCTTATTTTACTTTATGTTTAACTAAATTAGTGAATATTTTGGAAGTAATAGCTTATGTTAAATGTGTTGCTTTATGATGACTTTGGATGAGATAATTATGCTGCATTGACCTTTATTACCATGATTGTTGTCCTTTTCTTAAGGGTTTTTAACAGGGTATCTTAAAGGTTGATGAGATGGTTAAAATATCTATTTAATCATGAGGAATGACTACGCCATAGATGGGCCCTGCTGGATGATGAGTCACTCAAAGTATGAATCAACTTCTTTATAGTAGGTTGAGGAACTTTTACTTCCGACACCAATTTAGCATAGTTTTGGAATAGTCCTCCTTAGTCCACTTTAGTTCTATTTTTAGTTTCATTTTGTAATTTGTAGTTGGTTGCCTTAAGTTTTGGTAGTTAACGCCATGTTAGAAGCCAATAAGGATATTTTATAAATATCCATATTTCACTCTTAGTTAGGAGTTAGATAATTTGCAATCAGAATTTCTGTAATCACAAGCAATACTTTGTTTTGCATTCTACTTTTGATCAATGAGAAGGGAAGCAAGAAGTTAATCAATTCACTATGTTAAAGGATCTTACCTGAGGAAGAGAAGGGCCCGCTCAACCTTTGGAATGATCTTATGGTATTTTTGTTAAGTGTTGTTATTTTCTGATTCATTAATATTAAATCTATAGTAGAAACTGATTTTGAATTGTTCAATCATTGAAATCATCTTCTACCTTGGTAAATGTTAAAATCGGATAATTACTTATGTTTACAATTACATTTCAAAGTTTCAGTTTATTATGGTTAAGATCAAATTGTTAGAATGGTTATATATTTATTTATTAGAAATATTGAATTGAATCATTAGAATCGTTAACATGTTTCTTAGATAAGTTAGATTTAGATGTTGTTTGAATCAGTTAAACTTGATGTTTGTTTGTTGAGTTTCATTAAAGAAATGTTAGGAATTTATGGAAAGATGGAGTTGAAGTCTGCTCAGAATTTGTTCATAGAGATTAGTCTTTATGCTTTTTAGAATAATCATCGTTTTCCTACAATTCATTCCTGCTCTTAAATTAGAGTTTACTTTCCAACAATTAAGTTATGGATTTCTTTTGAAGCAAAATAGAATTAATTTGAATTTCATGTTTTAGATTAGGAATTAAAGTAATCATTAATTGTCTCCATGAATTGGTCTAAATCGAAGTCAATAAAGTCAAAATTAAGTCAACATGATTTCAAATTAGAAGCTAAAATAGATTTAAATCTTAGGAATTAGTCGCCACAGTTTAGCTCTTGAAAGCTCCTAAAGAGCTCCCGAGAGCTCCTAAAAGCTCCTGAAGTAGGAAAAACGATACCTGAAGTCACTGTTTATAGTGCAAACCCCCCCAAAAGAATCTGTGACAACTATCCTTATTGCATATTGCTCTGAGACACACTCGGTTCGATAAAAGAATTAATTAAATGATGCAAGTTTTGACATCAATGACCTTGCCCATCATTTTTGGCACCGTTGCTGGGGATACTTAAATGATCTGGCTATTTAGTGTGAAGCCTTAGTGTTGATAGGGAAGAGAGATCTGAAATTATGGTTGAGATGAAATAGAGACCAACTAGGAAGGTTTCTTCCACGAAATGTTGACATTAGAAGAAATCTTGATTTTGATCAAGAGGATATCTAGCAATACTAGATTGAAAATTAAGAAATTAATCAGGAAAACCCCATTGAAAATCAAGAGGAGAACAAAAATCCATTTCTAAGAGAAGAAATGGGTGACCAACCGGTACATCCCCCAACAAATAGGACCTTTTCAAATCCTATCAATCTTGAAAGACAACTTGATGAACCCCCTATGAAAAACATTTTGCCCTTAGTTCTTCCAACATTTAGGGGAAAGACTACAGAAGACCCTGATCAATTCTTGTTTGAATTCAAAATCTTATGCCAAACCTATGATTATTCAACTGATAATCAGAAGTTGAAGTTGTTTCCTTCTACATTGAAAGAATCATCTTTAAGATGGTTTATGGGTTTAGGATTAGGAATGATTAGGACTTGGCAGCAGCTGGAGACCGAATTCTTGGAAAAATACCAGGATTACTGTCGAGTGAGAGATAGAAAGGAGGAACTGTTTCACATAAGGCAACTAGAAGATGAAAGTCTAGAAGACTATGCTGATAGATTTCAATTTGTGCATCAACAGTGCACTAATGGGCTGGATGATGAAATCAACAAAACAATTTTCTTGAGAGGGATTGAAGATGAGTCTAGAGAGTCCTTGAACCTGATGGGAAAGGGAGACATCAACAAGCTTTCCTTGGATGACATTGTGGAGATCTGTAGAAACTACTCTAGAACTAGAGTGGGGACTCGAAACTCTAGAAGGAATAAGGCTCACACCACTGATGTATCAAAAGTAATGGAAGAATTGGAGAACATGAAGATTGATCTATTACTACATCTTAACATGCAAGGAGAAAAGAGAACCATTGAACCCTTGTCAATTTATTGTTCCAAATGTAGGGGAAAACACCTTTTGAGGGAATGTCCATTAAATTAGGTTGAAATTTGTGAGATTTGTGAAAAAACACACCCGACCAGTTCCTGCAATCTTTTGGCAGGAATAAAAAGCAATATCAAGAAACCACCAGTGGTCGAAGAAGAGCTCAATTATGTCGGCCAAAGACCTCAGAACCAAGGGTATAACACAAATCAAAGACAATATGGTTCACAGTCAAACTGGAATCAAAACCCATGGCAGAACCAAAATCAATGGACCCCCCAATATTAGCCACAACCCCCACCTACATATTGGGGACAACCAAAATGTTTGAATCCCCAATGGAACCAATCCTAGTGGAAGGCTAACCAACAACCACAATGGAAAGAAAATCAATCCTCATGGCAACAAAATCAAAACCAATTCCAACCATGGAAAAATCAGGGACAAAAACGACCCTGGGGACAAACACCTCTGGCCCTTAATGCGCCTAATGCTTCCAATGATCAAGTGAATCAACCCCAAATGCCAGCTCAACCGGTTCCCAATCCAAAAAATGCATGAACTGATACAAACAACCCTAATGTAAATGTAATAGATGTTAATGAAATACAATTGTGAAGTCAAAATGTGCAAACTGCACCAACTGAGAAAATTCCAGAAAGAGAGGAAGAAAACAAAGAAAAAATGTTGGAAGGGAAACAAACTGTCGAACAAGCTCCCTATCCCAAGAGATTGCATGAAGAGAAAAATAATCCTCAAACCTCTTCCCCTAACTACATGAATGTAATCGATTCACAACTTCTTAGAGAGTTGAAAAAGATTAACATTGAGATACCTCTATTACAGGAAATCAAAGATATACCTGAGATCAATTAGTTAGTAAAATCCCTTTGCATGAAGACACCAGGAAGGAAAAAGAAAATGCCTTCAACAATTCAAGTAGGGACTAAACTTACTGATGTGTTATCAGGAAGACTGCTTCCATATACATATAATGATCTCGATAGCCCTGTCATAACACTGAGTATTAATGGAATTGAAATACCAAATGTCCTAATTGACTTAGGAGTTGCCATAAATGTCATTACATCTGATATAGTTGAAAAGCTAGGAATGACAACAATTCAACCAACAACAATTGTTTTACAGTTGGCTGATCAATCAACTACAAAACTAGAAGGTATTATAGAAGAAATCATGGTCACAATTGATACATGGGATTACCCAGTCGAATTTTTGGTTCTCAAATCTAGAAGGAAAGATTCTGGATACCCAATCATATTAGACAGACCATGGTTGGCTACTGCTGCAACCTTAATTGACTGTAGATCAGGAAGCATGATAATCACCAATGGACAAAAACAAAAAGAATTGTCACTTTATCCACCTGCACAACCATCAATTCAAACAGACACTCAACTTTGGGTGGATGATGATTTAGAATCAGAAGGTGATGGTATTGTGGAATTAGCAATGGTAACCATAAGTGAACATATCCAAGAATGTGAAGAACAAGAGATAATTTAAAAAAATGAGCAACATAATTGTCAAACAACATTACATGAACAACATTGTTGTCCTCTAAATCCTCTTGTTGAGAAATCAGTAAATTCTAAAACAGACACAAAGGAGATTACACTAGCAGGAGATAAACCCCTTAATATCAATTCAACCTTATCCCCAATGCAAGAGGAAAAATTGAAATAAATTTTAGAAAAACAGAAGAGCGTTTGCTTGGGAATATACTGATATGAGAGGTATCCATCCTTCAATCTATAGTCATCACATCTACACAGAAGATGTCAGACCAATAAGACAAGGACAAAGGCGAAGTAATCCTGTTCTTTGTGACATTGTTAAAAAGGATATTGAGAAGTTGTTTAACATAGGATTCATATACCCAATATTTGATAGTCAGTGGGTCTCTCCACTGGTTATAGTTCTAAAAAAGAATGGTAAATGGTGAGTCTGCATATACTATCGAGAATTGAATAAGGCCATGAAAAAAGACCATTTCCCATTGCCATTTATCAACCAAGTACTAGACAACCTAGCAGGCAACAACTACTTCTCATTTCTTGATGGATTTAGTGGATATAACCAAATCCAAGTAACCCCTGAAGATCAAGATAAAACTACCTTTACCTATCCTTGGGGTACGTATGCATATACAATCTTACCATTTCGACTATGTAATGCACCTACGAAATTTCAAAGAGAAATACTTGCAATATTTGCAAATTTCACCAATTCATGTGTAGAGATCTATATGGATGACTTTACAGTCCATGCTAAAACATTTGATGAAGCATTAAAAAACCTAGAAAAGGTTTTACAACGCTGCAAAGATCATAGGTTATCACTCAATCATGAAAAAAGTCCCATTATGATGACAAAGGGAATTGTTTTGGGACATCACATCTCAAAAGAGGGGATAAAGGTTGATCCCAAGAAATTTGAGATCATACAGAACATTGAAATCCCTAAGAGCCAAACTGGAGTACAAAGTTTTCTTGGGCATGTAGGGTATTATAGAAGATTTATAGAAGGATTTAGTAAAATTGCATCACCACTATTTACCCTGCTCAAAAAAGAAGAATTTGTATGGATAGAGGATTGTCAAAAATCCTTTGAAACAATCAAGATAGCCCTAACAACTTCACCCATTAGAAAAGGACGAGTTTGGGGAGAGCCTTTTCACATACATATAGATGCATCTAATTTGGCCATTGGTGCAGTATTAGGACAACAAGATGAAAACGATGCCATGCATGCAATTTACTATGTTAGCAAAAACTTAAATCCTGCTGAAAGAAACTACACAACATAAAATGAATTTTTAGCTATAGCATATGCAATAAATAAATTCAAACATTATATTACAGGCTATAAAATCTAAGTACATACAGACCATGCTGCAATCAAATATCTATTGAATAAAGCAGTGGTAGGTGGACGCATTATCAAATGGTTACTCTTATTGCAAGAATTTGATGTAACTATCGTTGATAAGCCTGGAAAGGACAATGTTGTTGCTGAATTTCTTTCCAGAATTTTTTTACAGGATAACCAAGAACCAGTGGATGATGTATTTCTAGACGAACACTTATTTTCTATATCAATTCATCCACCATGGTTTGCTGATTTGGCAAATTACCTTGTTACAGGAAAATGTCCAAGTCAATTTAGTCATAAGCAAAAAAGAGGCTAATCCGTGAAAGTTCTAGATTTCAATGGATTAATGGTCTTCTATTTAAATTATGTCTTGACCATGTTTTATGCAGATGTGTAACAAAATTGGAAGTTTATGATGTAGTGCATGCCTGCCATCACGAACCTGAAGGGGGACACTTTTCAAAAGTAAGAACAGTTCACAAAATCTTGGGGATTGGCTACTTTTGGCCAACAATGACAAAGGATGCAAAATTCTTTGTCAAACATTGTGATGAGTACCAAAGAATGGGGAGGCCTACAACAACCATGGAGATGTCGATGCAGCCACAAATAGCTCTTGAACCATTTGAAAAGTGAGGCATCTATTTTGTGGGACCGATAGATCCACCTTCAAGAGGGCAACGATATATCCTTGTTTGTACCGATTATGCAATAAAATGGGCTAAGGTGAAGACACTACCAACAACAAAAGAAGATAAAGTTGTAGACTTTTTGTACAAGCAAATTCTCCAAAGGTTTGGTGCACCCAGAGAAATTGTTTCAGATTAGGGACCAAAATTTGTTGTAGCAATGATGGAAGCATTTTTACAAAGGTACCAAATAACTCAGAAAATCTTCGCCTTATCACCCACAGGCGAATGGACAAGTAGAGGTCACAAATAGAGAATTAGAGAATATTCTAAAAAAATAGTTTCTTTGAGGAAAACAGACTGGGTAGATAGGCTAGATTAAGCAGTCTGGGCCTATAACACCATGTGGAAAACAATGACTGGGTTCTCCCCATATGAACTTGTGTATGGAATGAAACTAGTCATTCTAATTGAATTTGAGTTGAAAACATTGAAGACATTAGTAGAAGTTGGGATTGACCTACCAGAAGCAGAGAAAAGTAAAATTTTGCAGCTTAATAGACTTGATGAAATGAGAATGGAGGCACTTTAGCATACATAAGTGATTCAAAAGCAAAGGAAGTAATGGCACGATAAATATATTGTGTCCAGACAGTTTAGAGAGGGAGATTGGGCACTGTTATTTGACTCCAGATTTGAAGAGTTTAAAGGAAAGTTCCATACCAGATGGTTAGGACCCTATGAGATACAACAAGTGTTTGAGAATGGAGTTGTCCAGTTAGTTCCAATTGATGGAGAGAAAAGAGTTATGTTAGTCAATGGTCATCAATTGAAAACTTACCATAAGCCAACAACAAAGGAGGAATTTCTGGATGAAGTGCAACACAGAATTGAACATTTTCTCATGGAAGATATCTCTTCCATGAAAGAAGATCTTTGAACCTTTGAAGAAGGCACAAATAAACAAGGTAAATTGAAAACCAGAAAATGGCCGTTTACCTTGAGAAAAATGAAAGTAAATTGAAAACCAACAAATGAGGGTTTACTTTCAGTAAAAAAAAAAAAAAAAAATGATGACTGAAAACTAGAAATGGCGATCTATCTAAGTTAACTTCTGAAAGCTCCTAAAGGCTCTTGAAGAGCCCCTCAAAAGCTCCTGAAGACTCCTGAAGATCTTGAAGATTGAAGACTCTAAAGACTCTATTTTTGCTTGAGAGCTCCTGAAGAACTCAAAGGCTCAAAATAAATTAAGGTGCATATTTAATGTGAATATTGTTTTCGAATTTATTTTCTAAAGTAGTTAGACTAATTTAAAATAGGTAAATATTTATGAATCTAGAAATCTCCGCCATAATGTTAATTAATGATAGTAATAAATCCACTTTTAATCATTTCAAAAAGCGGTGGATTATCGGAATAAGGAATGATGTGACATGGATGATGTCAGTCGAGGACAACGGATCTCTTCATGATTCGGTTTTCTTTTCAAAAATCCTCCCAAGTACATGATGACATGTGTGATGAATGCCGCCAACCTTGCGAATTGAATTGCAAGTTTCAAGTTATGGCGTGTGTATCGTTTGGAACAATAAAGGAAATAAATGTAGGAGATTAATGGCATGTTATGTCATTTTCAAAATTGGCTGCTCCCAAATCAAGAAACAAATCATTCCACATTTTTGGTAAGTAATTCAGACTACTAGTTGAAGTCCGCCAGTGAAGTCTGCCATTTTTGACAGAGAAAGATGGGGAATAAGAGAAATTTTGAACCAGAGAACTTCAATCTTGATTCAGAGACCAGAAGATTGTTAGAAGAAGCTAGGTGGCTAAATTTTGTGATGCAGTAAGAAGGCTTCTAGCCAGAAATGGTTTGGGAATTTGCGACAAAATTCAATGTGAATGTCACCAGGGTAAGGGGAGAAATAATTGAAGTCACACCATAAATTATAAGTGAAATTTCTGGGATTCCAAATGAAGGAAAATCGGTTAACAAAGGCTGAGTTAAGTTTGAGAAATTGGTAGCTGCATTTCACCAGGAGCCGGAAAGAAGGCTAGAGATAAAAATGCACAAAGGAGACCAGTGCAACATAGCTCATAATAGTTTGGAAGAGCCATGGAGGACTGCTGTGACTTGGCCTATGAATTTCTTCACCTACGATGGTCAATATGGTATGATACTGGGTCCAAGAATGTGGCTTTTAATACATTTAAGGTATGGTCAGACAAAACCTTCAACTAGGATAAATTTTCCAACATTCTTGTTTCAACAAATTTCTTCCATGATTTTGAGAGTGAAAGCTAGGGGGGAATCTTCTATGAAATACCAGGGGTTGATACATTTGATAATTAAATACCATTTCTTAAAAAATGAAACTGGGAAGTAGGGCTGGTTAGAATTTTTGTTTGCACCTGTAGGAAAGCAAAAAGGGAGACCCACAAGGGGACCCTTAGCTAAAAAGATAAAAATGGAGGAAGGAGATTCTTCCAAGAAAAGGGGAAAAAGAAAATTGCTAGAGATATCTAGGGTAACCTGTACTAGGTCAAAAAAGAAGAGACAAGAAGTACATGAGGAAAACCCTAGTCATGCTAAATTGTTGTGTCCACTCCTGAAGAGGCACCCATAACTCAAACCCCTATTTCCGGAAGCCCTATTAAATCCCCTGGATATGAAGATAACCATACCCCTGTACAATCTGCTGAGAGACCTGAAAGTCCCCTTGAAAACCCAATGCTGACTCCTGAAGACAACCATATTTTTGAAGTCTACAACTCTGCTGAAGAGTTTGGTGCACAATCCAAAGAGTAAGAGGCTTCTGAAGAATTTGAACAAGAAGAGACTGTGAAATCCCCTATACCTTCCCCACAACATAAGAAGAGGAAAGGGAAAGAGCCTTTAATTGAAGAAGAAGGACCCCATGAAGCATTGAATATAGAGGAATTAGAGACTGAGGAATTACTGAGAATAATGAAAATGTCTCGTTTAGAGGCTGAATTAGAACAAGAAAGAAGAAATGTGCAATTCTTTGAAGAAAAATTAAGAATAAAAGAAGAAGAATTGCAACAATTAGTCTGCAAAAATCAAGAAATGGAAAGAAAAGTTGAACAAAATGATGCAAGGATTAGAGAACAATTAAGTAAAACAAAGGATGCCCTGCAACAAGCCTGTGTGCAAGCATTAGTAAGTGCTGAGGAAAATTCAAGATTAAAAGAAGAGTTGCAACGAAAAGAAGAAGAATTAAAGCAAAAATCCATGTGGTTCTATGTGCAAGAAGCCTCTACTTCCACTGCTCCTCCACGCAACCTTGCATTACCTTCTATTATCCCTCATATTCCTCCCACTCCTCCAAAGCAACCTACTCCAGTTCAGCCTAGATACCACTCTTTGGCAGTTTTGAAATATAAGGAAGAAAACAAAGTGTTGACAGAGCATATACAAAATTTAGAAAAAGAAAAGAATGAGACTGAGAGAAGACTTGAGCAGGTGGAAGAAGTCAATTCTGCCATGCTTTCCATGAGAAGACCAGCTGCAATGTATTCTTTGTTTCTTAGAGAAAAATTTTTAGAATGGAAAATAAATTAGTTAATTTTGGGAAGGAGTCTGGATTACAATGAAGATCATGATTTCCTTAAAGATTACTTTAACAACCACCCTAACATTCAAAATTTAATGTGCGAGTTTTACCAACATGGATTTTTAAAGGGGGACAATGATGACCCAATGTTGAATATATATGTTGGTGAGCTTCAGATAAAATCATTTGTTTCTTTAATGCAAAATTAGGTGGATTGGTCAAATAGAATGGATAAGTACAAAGAAGCTCAAAGAAAATATGGGTTACTAATGAGACTTAAAAATCCCCATGCTGAATTATATATCAAAGCTGTAAGATTAGTGGTCAGGTTAAATGATGTTAATCCCCTCTATGTCTCAAATTTATTTGATAGCATTGCAACATTTTAGAATTTTGAAACAAAACTCTCGCCGTTAGCACTACGGTCCTGTGAGGAAAGGTACCAGCTTATTCTAGAATCAGTCAGGAGAAGGGAGCCAATTAGTTCGAATAATATCAGTTGGAGTTTAGTCAGAGTCAGACATGTCATCACTCTAATCCAACAACAAAAAGAATTTTGGGTAGGCATGCAATTCAAAATGTCGATTATTATTATGCCAACACCAAAGCTAAAGGAAACGACAAATATACCAGCTCTAGTAATGAGGGTGTGGTTTGAGAACTTGAGACAAAACTATGGCTATGCACTTAATACCAGATTGTTGGAATAGTATAGGGAAGGTGTATTTGACTACTGCATTTGGATGGAGGCACTAAACAGAGAGAAAGAGAACACTATAGTTCTAGATGATGAACCATGAGGACATGGTCCAAAGCAAGTTGGAGAGAAATGATGGGAGATATAAAATACTTTCATTTAAGGAATTTTATGTTTAAAAAGACTTGTTATTGTTAATTGACATGACTAGTGGTAGACAATTGATTAACATATTTTGTTATTTTACTTTATGTTTAACTAAATTAGCAAATATTTTGGAAGTAATAGCTTATGTTAAATGCGTTGCTTTATGATGACTTTGGATGAGATAATTATGTTGCATTGATCTTTATTACCATGATTGTTGTCCTTTTCTTAAGGGTTTTTAACAGGGTATCTTAAAG
This sequence comes from Sequoia sempervirens, assembly GCA_007258455.2. Taxonomy (NCBI): domain Eukaryota; kingdom Viridiplantae; phylum Streptophyta; class Pinopsida; order Cupressales; family Cupressaceae; genus Sequoia; species Sequoia sempervirens. The sequence goes on from VDFB02193867.1 coordinate 734,820,643, forward strand.
GTTGATGAGATGGTTAAACTCTCTGTTTAATCATGAGGAATGACTATGCCATAGATGGGCCCTACTGGATGATGAGTCACTCAAAGTCTGAATCGACTTCTTTATAGTTGGTTGAGAAACTTTTACTTCCAACGCCAATCTGGCATAGTTCTGGCATAGTCCTCCTTAGTCCACTTTAGTTCTATTTTTAGTTGCATTTTGTAATTTGTAGTTGGTTTCCTTAAGTTTTGGTAGTTAACGCCATGTTAGAAGCTAATAAGGATATTTTATAAATATCCATATTTCGGTCTTAGTTAGGAGTTAGATAATTTATAATTAAAATTTATGTAATCACAAGCAATACTTTGTTTTGCGTTCTACTTTTGATCAATGAGAAGGGAAGCAAGGAGTTAATCAATTCACTGTGTTAAAGGATCTTACCTCAGGAAGAGAAGGGCTCGTTCAACCTTTGGAACAATCTTATGCTATTTTTGTTAAGTGTTGTTATTTTCTGATTCATTAATATTAAATTTGTAGTAGAAACTGATTTTGAATTGTTCAATCGTTGAAATCATCTTCTACCTTGGTAAATGTTAAAATTGGATAATTCCTTCTATTTACAATTACATTTCGAAGTTTCAGTTTACTATGGTTAAGATCAAATTGTTAGAATGATTATATTTATTTATTAGAAATGTTGAATTGAATCATTAAAATTGTTAACAGGCTTCTTAGATAAATTAGATTTAGATGTTGTTCGAATCAGTTAAACTTGATGTTTGTTTGTTGAGTTTCATTAAAGCAATGTTAGGAATTTATGGAAAGATGGAGTTGAAGTCTGTTCAGAATCTATTCATGGATATTAGTCTTTATGCTTTTTAGAATAATCGTCATTTTCCTGCAATTCATTCCTGCTCTTAAATTAGCATTTACTTTCCAGCAATTAAGTTATGGATTTCTTTTGAAGCAAAATAGAATTAATTTGAATTCCATGTTTTAGATTAGGAATTAAAGTAATCATTAATTGTCTCCATGAATTGGTCTAAATCGAAGTCAATAAAGTCAGAATTAAGTCAACATGATTTTAAATTATAACCTAAAATAGATTTAAATCTTAGGAATCAATCACTACAGTTTAGCTCCTGAGAGCTCCTAAAGAGCTCTTGAAGTAGGCAAAACAATACTTGACGTCACTATTTACAGTGCAAACCGCCCCAAAAGAATCTGTGACAACTATCCTTATCACATATTGCTCTGAGACACACACGGTTCAATAAAAGAATTAATTAAATGATGCAAGTTGTGACATCAATGACCTTTCCCATCAATCTAATGGCACAGGGTCGTTAATAGATACCACTGGCTCACCTTCACTCTATCCTTGAGAACTATCCTAGTTCACCACGAGGATTTCTATTTCAATCTAAGGGAGTACATGTGGTGAATAGCTTCGGGGTGTTGTTCACAATCCCTGCACTACACCAATCCACAGCTAAAACATGCATCTTCAACTAGGCTAAATAGGAAACTAAGGGAGTCCTCGATACACCAGGAGGGTGCATGAGGCACGTCTGTGAACACTAGTCTGTCACAAGTGTGGATTGGGAGCCCCAACGAGGTACTAGAAACTCAAGCCAACCATGCACATCTTAACTAAGAATCACCCTAGTATCGAGACACTTCGCTAGACACAACGCGACTAGATTGGGGTACAACTTTAGTTCTCCCCCTTTAAATACCCCACTGATTCACGTGGTTGAGATCGTCCCCTAGGTGATGTAATCTCAAGTAGGTCTCCTAAAGGGAAGGAAGTGTTAGGTGTTTCTAATCTCCAAGCTTGCACGTAGCGCAAGGGAAGAGCATATATGCAAAACTAACACTTCCTAGGTAGACTCAACTAGACTTGAGTAGCTACAATTTCTGATCCCGGGCTCACTGTACGGTGCAAGGGGAGAACATACATCAATAGCCAACTCTAAACATGAAAAATAATTGTTAATTGACCTTTTAAGAAAAGGAAATGTGCCTAGATTAGTATGGGAAATCAACTAAACTAATGTATTCGACTGGTCATCCTACAAAAGATATGTCAATAATTTTTCCCATCGATTTGGGATAAACAAAGGCAAGCTACATGAACGTTAGTTAAAATCGCACAAACACAAACATACGAGTTAGCTAATTAGTACCTAAACCCAAAACCAAATGAAAGCGTAAATTGAAACATTTAAGTCTTGGGTTTACCTTAGATTCACCTATTGGAAGTGTGGGATCACCTTTATAGTAGTTGTAGGATTTCCCTTGTAGTGAGTGGAATTTCCCATTAAGAGGAAGGGAATATGCACAATTGCCTTTGTGAGTTGAGCGCAATCACCTATTTAAGTCGTGAGTTTGCCTCTCCAGAAAGCCAAAGGTAGGATCACCTCTGCAAGTTATATGCTGGATTGTGAAGTGTGAGATAAGCTATTATGAGGAGGGGCGGGTGCACAATCACCCCTTTAGAGGTCAAATTCGCCCTTATTGTCAGGCGGATTCGCCTCTGTAGTGAAGAAAAAATGAAACGTACAAAATGAAAATAACAAAAAACATTAAGGACCGATGACGTGGGTCCCACCGGGCATGCCAGAAGTGTTATCAAGTGTATTTTCTTACCCAAAAATACAAAAACACTAAAGTAAATGCAAGCAAAAGAAAACACGATGACACCTCAAGATAAGGCTAGTTGAACTTGAATAAAAAAAGGATAAAGCTTAGATTTTTACCTTGTCCAAGTTGATGTGTTGGTTGGCCCTTGATCTTGATTATGTATGCTCCTTTGGTTGATAGAATGACCTAAAACTATATGCAAATTATGGATATTTTCATGATAAATGCAATAGTGGCCATACATGTGGGTTTGGATGCAATATGGAGGACTGGAATGCTGCAACAATGGGGGTGTGTTAATAAGATTGTGAGAGCTCCAATTTTGCAAAAGTGTGTTGTTGAAATGAGGAAAATATTCAAGCATTTAGGAAAAGTTCCTCCAAAGGAATGGAGGGCTAGGATCAACCCTAGGGCAAAAGATCAAGTTGATACATCTCAACTCATGGGATAATGACATGTGGAGGTTTAGGTGGAAAAGGGAGTGATGAAATGGAAGTGAGGTGGAGGCCACATAGAGGTTCTTGCAAGTACCTAGGGAATGGGAAAGATCTCCTCATAAAGGAGTTTCTTGTCCATTTGTACAAAGGCATAGGGTGAGAAGACAAGGGAGGAATTAAAATTCCTCAAAAATCCTCATGGAGAGCCACAAAAGAATTAAAAGTTCTTCATGGGGGGATGTGAGGAATTAAAAATTCCTCAAAATGATTTGGTCGAATAAATTGAAATTTTAAATTCCAGGAAAGTATGGGGGTGACCTCCAAAAGGAGAAAGTCATTAATAGGGTTGACTATGGTTGGATGCCATAAATGGCATGAGATTAGGTTAGGTTAAATTATTGATTTAGATTGTGCAAATGAGGGATTAGGTGAGTTAACCCTGATTAGGCATCCACTTGCGTTTGATGGAGGATGTGACCCCAATCTTGATTAGGAATGTGCACACCCTAACTAGGAATCAAGTAGACTAATCATAATTAAGGGAAATTATAGAGGATGAGACAAGAGGAGAGAGAAAAGGAGGTGAATTATAAATTATTTTAATTCATAATGGACAAATGACTAAGTTAAATAATTAGTCTATTTATTTAATTTAGAGAAGAAGGGGATAAGGTATTGAATTAATTAATTAAATACCTTAGGGGATGTTAGGGATAAGGTAAATATTAATTAAATATCGATTAATTTAATTAACATGATCGTGGATACGGGATAGAGGAATATGAAGGTGAATTTGACCATATGGACGTGGCCAAATTTAGGTGTCTACAAATACTATTGGATGTATTCTAAATATGTGGGTCTTATTAGATAACCAAAATATAGTAGTCAACAACAAAAATTCAACAAATAAATTTCTTTGAATTTTATTTCAAATGTTTAAGTAAAAATCTTACAACACTACATGAGGAGTACATTGAGATATTCAAATTACATAGAATCATCTTATAAACCTCTCAAAAGTCCCCTTTCAAAAAATTTCCCAAAGGATTACAACAACTTTCCTTTACACTTTGGGATTTCAAGAAGTTGAATTATTTTAAGATCAAGTGGTTACAACAATTGAAATGACTTGCAAGGTAGAGAATTCAATTCAAACTAGAAAATCTGCATGGTCTAGTTCATTATTAGCTTCCTGCAAATTACCAATTCACTTATAAAACTCCACAAGGTCTAGTTCATTAGTGGATTCTCAAAAATTACCATTTCAAGGGGAGAATTCCACATATCCGATTTACTAATAGAATCCCACAAATAGCTAATTCAAATAGAAACTCCACATAACTGGTTTGCTTGGAAAAACCCACATTCCTTACCTTGTTGATATCATTATTTAATCATGTTATCCTTTCTATAAAATTTTTGTTGCTTATTGAACTGTACCTTTTGATCAATGGATTTATTCAATTTAGTACCATTTTCCTGCAAATCCACTTGGTTGGGTGATTTCCACAACTACAAGAAAGTTGATCATGTAATTGATTGATTAAATAAAATCTAGTTCATTTGAATTTACTTGCAAATCTAGATGCCCATGAAATATCTTCAAATTCGGTTCACCATAAAATATTCACAAATGCAGGTTGGTCATGAGTTTCCTATAAAATAAAAAGTTCAGTAAAATAGTTTTGAAAAGATGTTTGGTTCAAAATCAAAAGTTTGTAAAGTTTGATTACACAAAAAATCTTACAAGTCCAATTATAAACCCAAAGTCCACAAGTCTAGTTGCAAACCAAAAACGCACATGAGCATAACTTAACCATTTTTAATCTAAATTTCAGTAAATTTAATTTGTACATACCCATTAATCTCCTATACAAAGTAATGTCCTTAATTTTTAATTTGGATCTAAAAATTCCTCTAAATAAAAAATCTTAAAACTAAATGAAACACACCAAAACTAAATTGAAAAAAAAAAAGAAGGGTGATGTAGGATTGTTGTGGACTTGGATGCTCCTACATTAAGAGGCCTCCCCATTGAGGGATGCTAAGCTAACCTTTGAAGGAACAATCCCATCCACCTTCTTTGAATGGTGATAATTTTTAGCTCTATGCCCATGAGAGGCATGACCATCCATGAAGCAATGATTGCAAAAAACCAAAGATTCCTCATATTTGATTTGTTGTGCCAAATTTCCTAGTTTAGAGGATAAAGTGATTGATGAAGGAAGCATCTTCTCCACATCCACATTAACAAATAACTCTATGAATACCAATCATTTTAGATTTTTTCTCCTTGTCAATAACAATGAGTTGGCCAAAAGAGCTAGCGATTTCTAACCAAAATTCTTCATCCCAATATTTAAGTAGTAAACTAAGAAATCTTAGCTAGACTAGGACTATCGTAGAGGATTCTTTTTAGGATCAAAACTTGTATGCCAATTCTTAAGGAAGAGGCTTGAATAATCCAAAAACCACAACCCCCTAAGAGAGTACAAATACAACCTTCATGGAGGAAAAAACAATGATAAAGAAACTCTTCATGAGTACTTTGATTTCAATGGAGCCTCAAAGAGTCCATTTTCTCTTAGCCCATCCTATAAAAAAATCAATGTTGGGTTTATACTTTATCTTTTCCAACTAGGGTAGTTTTTAGATTGGATGAAGATTTTTCCATAAGGAAATTAGGAATCTTGAGCACCCAATCAGTACCCTTTACAGTTGGAATTAAAGGACAATAGAAGGAGTACCTTGGATGGTTTAAGCATTGGGTGAATTGTTGTAGTAGTCATTTGCGAGCCCCAAAATAGAAACCAACATAGGTGAAAGAACAAGTGAAGAAAAAGTCTTCACCAATCTTTATAGCACTACATCTTTAGATGAAACACACAATCCCCATCCCTAGCATCCATTAAAGCCATCACAATTAAACCAACTATAGTAGCCATCACATCTATGCAATTAGGTTCAGAGAGTAGAAAACCCTTATGCAAACCTAGGGTAGAGCCACTCTTTTTCCATTGCCAAGCATACATGAGTAGTCAATAGACACCTTGGGGCCCTTGTAGTGCTAGATGTGGTGTGATTTATGGCCTAAGCTCATGTTTCTATAAGTTTATGATATTTTTATCTATTCACTTGTTTTTTATTAGGTAAGAAGGGTTTTGAAAGGGTCTTTATCCTTGTTCAAAGAAAGATAGATCATGAAGCCCAACCAACAACAACAAAAACACAAGGCAACCAAAGAAACAACAAAACTAACAAACCATCCAACCCACCAAAATCATGGTGGTTAAGGATTTAATTTTATATGAGATTTGATGTAAGAATTGATATAGGCTCATATAGATTAAATTGAAAGCAAATATATTAATGGCTCAATTAAAAACTACCTTGATCATCTTAAATACAAAAGTAATAAGATAATATTTAAAATACGAGTGATAAATGAAAATTCACCTATTTATAACAAGAAAGTGGAGTGAAAAAGACACATCATCATGAAATGCTCAAGAAATAGTCACATCCTTTTAATTTCAAAGAAAACCTACAAATAAATAATATAAAAAATATTTTTGAAAAAGATAGACAAAACTTCAAACTTTTAGATCAAATTCCATAAAAATAAAATAATAAAAGACTTAATTTAAAAAAAAACTTTAAACCCTTAAATTAAATATTAAACTTACATATTATTCTTTAATTACTACTCTTAATCCACAAATCCCATAAACATTATTAAAATATTTTTCTTTCATTCCACCATTTAGAATTTATATTCATTCAATAGGGAAAAAAATAAAAACAAAAAGTAAGAATAGATAGAGGACTAGGGAGGATAAATTATAAATCCAGTTATTAAAGTAGGTGAACCGTATCCCATACATAATTTCTAGTACCAACCAAGAAAGATGAATTGCCATTTGCATTGGAATGTGGGGGATAAGTAAACAAATCATAAGTGTTTTTTGCTTCTCTATCTAGAAAGGTGCCTGTATATAATAGTTACATCATTTATTCTTATTAGCTCGTTCGGTGTGCTGAGTGAATTGGATGCTTTGAAGATTCACCAACTCAGAGCAACATGGAAAATAACATCCTTGGCTTTTGGCTTCTGTATTCATATCTGTGGCCGCCAGTTGCAAATGTTGATATTTGAACTGTTCACAGACTCTCATACTTAGAAGAGATTCATCCCTGTTATTTATCGAACAGAAGGCTCACGTTGCACTCAAGATTTGAGTTCGGCTTATCATTACCATGTACAAGCCATCAGCTTTTCTTGCAGATTGGCCATGGACAAACTTGGGCAGTCTTAAGGTATGATTTTTTGTTGTTATTGTTTGTTTCGTAAGTTTGTTGTATATGTCATTCATACAGGCTTCAATCTAAAAAAAATTTACGTTCTAACAACAATGGAGTCTATTGAGAGCCATGGATTAAAGAACTCATGCAGAGTGGTTAGCTAGCCCTGGTATCTGTTGTAATCCTATCTGCTATATCTAATGTGATATGATTATTAAATACGGGGCAGTTCTCAGTACTTTTGTGTGGCTGATGGGAGTACAGAAACTCGTCCAGCCTATTTGATATGTCTAATGAAAGTGTAGTGATATAAAATTGGGTTTCTATTCAAGGTCTATCTATCTGTCAGAAAAAAAAAAACGACTGACAAAAGTGTGGAGACATGGATTCTCTTAACAATTCCTAGTAATAGAAATGATTGATAGAACACAAGTGCGGTTGAGTAATGTCATTTACCATAACATTTTGTTTTAGGATTGCAATTGAACGGTGAAAAACGATCTTATTTTTTGGTAACATTTTGTTTTAGGATTGCAATTGAACGGTGAAAAATGATCTTATTTTTTTGTTCTCTGATTGCAGTATTTGTTGTATGGGCCCTTGATAGTCAAGGCAATACACACCAATTTCTATGGAGAACACGGAGGAGACAACTGGTGCTTTCACATCTTACTGGTTTCTCTTCTCAGATGTACAATTTGTCAGCTATGGACCACTTACAGCAACATGTATTGCCTGTCCAGCAGGCATAAGATCCGCAAAAAAGATCCTGAGTTCGAACAAATGGACAGAGAATGGGACTGGTATATAATTTTTGTAAAATCTAATATCATACGAGAATTGCAATTGGATAAGTTATTTTATTTTCCAAATATCATGGAATACTGTGACTAAAGAAACAGAGTTAGTAGTGTAATATTGGTGTTAGCAGAGAAAAGTCATAGAAAGCAATAGTAAATTTTAAGGATGATTCCCATGATTTTACAGGGACAACTACATCATATTGCAGGCCTTCATGGCCACTGCAGCACATTATTACTTACCATTTCTGAGCAATCTCCCTGCATGGAATGCAAGGGGACTGCTCTACGTGGCCATTCTCCATATGGGTCCAGCAGAGGTGTTGTACTACTGGCTGCACCGTGCATTTCACACAGACTTTCTCTTCAAGCGCTATCATGCTCTCCACCATGCTTCCATTACTGTTCAACCACAGACAAGTAAGTTTATATCAATGGACAGCTTTCTCTGTTCCATTTATTTGTAAGGCCTTTGACTCATCTGGGTATTCATTATTTTGTACGGGTGGATGCTGTTGTTGCAGCTGGGACAACTACCTTTCTGGAGCACATTGTTTTGGCATTGATAATGGCAGTACCCATTGTAGGAGCAGGACTGATGGGAGGAGCATCAATGGCCATGATCTATATTTACTGTCTGCTCTTTGACTCGCTTAGATTTATGGGCCACTGTAACGTGGAAATGGTGCCTGAAACCCTTTTCCGTTATGTTCCTATGTTCAGATATCTCATCTACACTCCCACGTAAGATTGACTAAGATTAAAATCCAGCATGTGTATTTAATTTTCCATATTAACACTTGCAGTGTTACTTTATCTGCATAGTTAAAATTGTGCACAGAATGCCCCGTCTAAACTCTTGCAGTGTTATTTATTCTGTATTTAATGTTCGATCTAAACACTTGCAGGTTTGACGGGAGCTAGGAATAGGGAGTCATGTCTACCTAGGGTTCAAACCAATGATAGTCCCTATATTCCATTCTTTCAAATTCATGAGTCAATGAATGTTCAGTGCATTAAATGTGTAGAAAGTGAAATTTTTCGTGAGTTGATCTTACGGTTCTGAGCAAATCTTTGATGGAACTACACTCTTAGTCTAGCAGTCCTCTCCTGTTGGTATAGAATTACAGCCTCTCTTTGCTTGGTGGAGCAGTCCTTTTCTCTCTGTTCTTTGGTTGTTAAACCTCTCATTAAGGTCAAGTTATTTATGGCTGATATTTAAAGAGGAGTGAGAAAAGAGAATATGTTGATTTTGTAACAAGGGAGTGGTAGAGATAGAATGACACTTCGTTATGGAGTGTTCAATCAACAGTGACATCTATATCAATTATAAAGATACCTTGTTTGAAGAGACAAGGCTGGACAAAACTGTAAACATCTCGATCAAAATTTACTGCAGAAGATTTGACTTCAAAAAAAGATTACAAACTTTATAAGACTTTGGTACTAGAGAGTTGTGTGCTTCTCTTAAATTTCATGAACGTTATTAAAAATCTTTTATTCTTTCATTTACTTATTATATTAGATTTCAGTTCTTTGGTTGTTTAGTCTTTTTTAATTAGATTTCAGTTCTATTATTCTTTATGGTTATTTATGAGAGAACAGTGGTCTCCCAAATCATTTCTAGCATTTCTCTCCCTTCTTCCTTCGGTCCATCAGTCCTCTCTCCTTTTCCGTTGGTCAAGCCCGCCCTTCATGCCATATGAATCACACGGATGATTAATTAAGTGTGATGTTTTCAATAAGTTTTTCAGCAATCATGTACTCTGAAAATATGAAATCTGACACCTACCCCTAATACTCACCCACAATTTAAGTAGATAAATTTATTTTTGATGGCGTAGCAAACACATGATATGTTGAAATTTCTGCTAAGTGAGTATAGTTTTATATGGGTTATTTTTAGGTCTATATCGCATTACTGAAATATTCACTATATGATATGATTATTATGAAGCTACAGATATATTTTCAAACTATTGATGTTTTGTACATGTAATGATTAAATCTCATACTATTTACGTTTCTATATTACAAAGTTCTTCGCTAGGTGTGGGCATTGTCTTCAATCTTATTTGGATGCTGTCCTCATAAAAATACTTGGTCTATTGGATATCTCAAATCGTTGATGCATATATACACTTTTTGCAGGTACCACAGTCTTCATCACACAGAAATGGATACAAATTATTGCCTATTTATGCCACTTTATGACCTTCTTTGGGGCACATTGAACTCAAAATCATGGAATCTCCAACGATCCATGTCTGCAGGTAAGTCTGTCTAAATTCCATTACACTTCACGTAATTGTAGTGATTGTATTTTACTCTTGTGGAGCAAAATCATGAATATATGTTATACAACTTGTTAAGCAGGGGAAGTGAATAGGGTTCCAGAATTTGTATTCCTGGCGCACATAGTGGATGTGCTTTCGTCCCTTCACGTACGCTTTCTCCTCAGAGGATTCTCTGCCACACCTTTTTGTTCATGGTGGTTTCTTTGGCCCTTGTGGCCGACGGTCATACCATCCATGTTTGCAATGTGGATTTGGGCAAAACCATTCGTGAATACTGATAACAAGTTGAAAGGATACCTTTGTCAGACCTGGGTTATTCCCAGGTTTGGATTCCAGGTAAAATTAATACAATAAAGCCTCGTTCCAAATATTTTCTTGGTTGGTTTTTGTTTAAGAATATTACCAATCTGGAGGGGCTGAATAAGCTCTTTGATTACGTAGAGCCATTACATGCAGCAATATTAATGTCTCTATGCATTTCCTTACACAAGAATGAGTGAGTTAATAATATATATTATGATCAAAATTCGAACTTTTTTGGGAAAATTTTTCCCAACTGAGTCAATTTAGTCTATAATTTGAAAAATTGCAGTAATTCACAGGTTCAAGCCTTCTGTAACTCTTCCCTCACACAATTGTGGGGCTTTAGTCAGTCCATTGATAGTGTCCCCAGAACCTTTTTGCTTCGGCAATGGTTTCATGTAGGGGGTTAACTAAAATTTCGCAGCAAGTGCTCTTGAAAAATTAAGAGTTTATTATAATTAGGCCGTTTCATGAATTTTGTAGTAGCAGTTCAGGGTAAAAATTTTAGGTGATAATTTTTAGGAATGTAATAGTTCTATATTTGTTTTAAGACAACAATACTATATCTATATATATATATATATAAAAGCTCAGTGAGTGTCTTTTAATGATGTCATGTGGATAAATTCTTATAAAATTGTTATAGAGAAATTTCTAGGCTCACCCCACAAACAATATTTAAAGTTTGTAACCTTAAAAATTAAAAAAAAAATAAAAATTCAAAAATAAGATTCCAATTTATAGGTTTTTCCACTCATGGGACCTGTCACTGTATAGTTTTAAATCCTAAAAGATCAAATGACTCCATATTTTTAACTGGCAAAATGTAACAAAGTGTTTAAGGAATCAATCCCGGACCTTCTACGTTAAAAAATGACTGCTTATTTGTCCACCTATTACATCATTCACATATAAAAATAAGTAAATTATTACATTATTTTAAAATGGAAAAAAAAACTTTAACTGTTAAACTGTTTGATCATTATGAAAGGCCATTAATAACTGACTTAAATTAATTAGATAGCTCTGCATCTTCAGAGCTTTTATATGTGCTGTTTAGACCTTACTTTATCATCCATACACTTTATTTCAGAGTGAGTGCACAGTAATTTGTTTTTGATGATTTATGATGGTGCAACTTGCAGTATTTTCTACCCTTTGCTCATAAAGGCATCAACAATCTCATTGAGGAAGCCATACTGAGTGCAGACAAAATGGGTGTGAAGGTTATCAGTCTTGCAGCTCTTAACAAGGTTAGAACTTAGAAATTTTTAGTAGTTGTTGCTCTTGAGGTGCGATGTAATGATTTTTAAGGTGCATTAGTCCTAATCGATATCAAAGGTGCTTGATTCATTGTCTTCTGTCATATTTCATGTAGTGGGTTATCAATGAAGGCATTGGAAAATGTTGCACTGTGATTACTGGTCTTTATTACAGTTATGTTTTCTGTATCTCACATATTTTTGGCATCCATGAATTGGCCAGAATGAAGCTCTAAATGGTGGAGGAACTCTATTTGTTAAGAGGCTTCCGAATCTGAGAGTGAGGGTGGTTCATGGCAATACATTAACAGCAGCTGTGGTCATCAAGGAAATAAAACCACATGTTAAAGAGGTATTCTTGACTGGAGCCACTTCTAAACTTGGCAGAGTCATTGCTTTGTACCTCTGCGGAAAGGGGGTCCGTGTACTGGTATGACTAAAATTCTAGTTATAGTAATCTTCAACAATCCATATATTTCAGGTTCTAATTTTTCTCTTCTGCCTATTAATATATATTTTTTTCATTTAAATCTTCAGATGCTTACAAATTCAGAGGAGCGTTTTAAATCAATTCAGAAAGAGGCTCCTCCTGAATTCCAGGAGTTACTAGTTCAAGTGACCAAGTATGAAGCAGGTCAAAATTGCAAGGTATAGAATCTAGATATAGTGTACATCAGATTTTCAGTTCGAATGATTAAATGTTCTTGGAAAAATTAAGTAATTTATTTACATTGTTGTAGATCACACTCCTCCATCAATATGAAAGGATAGGATATATTTAAATGGTTTTCTCACATCACATTATAAAAGGCTTTGAAGATTTTGTCAGTAGAATGATGTGTATTTTGGAAATAAGTCACATTGAACCGGCGATGGACTGGTCAAAGAAGGGGCCAATAGTTCAGTTGGTAGAGCACTCCAACAGCAAATGGAAGGTCCTAGGTTTGAGTCTTAAGCGGTTCATATGAGTTGTAACTCAAACATATGATATTAGAATCAGACTAAGAGCCTCAAGTACCTGCAATGTGGCTTAAGGGGGGATGTTGGAAATAAGCTACACCGGGAGTGACGATGTGTTGACCAAAGAGAGGTCTGTATCTCAATTGGTAGAGCACTTGAGAATCAAATAGGTGGTCCTAAATTCAAGTCTTAATTGATCTGTATGAACTGAAACTCAATATTGTGCCAGAATTGATTGATACTAAATCTGTGTTACCTTTTCCTTATCCTTCCTCCACTAGAAACTTAGTTCAAAACTATAATAGATATTTCTTGTGGCTACAAAATAGTTTCTTTGGGTGATTCTGCATAGGTGTGAAACATGCAGTTGATAAACCCCTATTGTTCCTAATAATATAATAGTTCCTCTCCTTTTCGATGATCTTTAGTTGAATTTTCCATGACAACTATTTTCTGATAATACTTGAATAGAGATTTTAGACTTTTTGGCATTTATTTCAACCATTACAAAACTAATCAATATGCATGAATTCAGACATGGATCGTGGGCAAATGGATTGCCTTCAGGGAGCAGAAATGTGCACCCCCTGGAACCCACTTCCATCAGTTTGTGGTACCACCAATATTTGAGTTGAGGAATGACTGTACCTATGGAAAATTGGTAGGCATGCAATTGCCCGATGCTGCGGAAGAACTTTCAACTTGTGAAGTAAGTTACTCACACCTTAAATTTAATAAATGACATACATAATGATGTTTACCACACTCTCTTTTACAAATAGACAATGCAAAATAGTACTTGAGTGGTTAATTTTAGTTATTTATATCAGTAAAATGAGAAACATATTGTAAAAGAGGTTTTAAAAATAAGAGTAAAGTTTTGGGAGCTGTTTTTAAATAAAAGGATAGTATTAAGAAGCCAAGGAAAATGTGTGTTTTAAATGTGGAAGATATTAATTTGGTTATATATATGATGTTTCAGTACAAAATGTCAAGGAGATGTGTCCATGCATGTCATGCTGGAGGAATTTTGCATTTATTGGAAGGGTGGGAGCATCATGAAGTAGGAGCAATTGATGTTGATAAAATTGATGTTGTTTGGGAAGCTGCAATGAAGCATGGCTTCAAAGCTATCGAGTGAACTACAAAATTAAAGAAATGGTCATCAGTAATAAGCAATTGCCAAGTCATTGCTATGTCACTATTATGTTCCATTGCTAGTTCCAGTGATAATAAAATTGGCTCAGAAAGTATAACTTAAAAATATGGCTTTGGGTAAGTGCCCAACCATTGCCATATAGCTATTATGTCGTTGCAATGGAAAGTTGGATTGCACTCTTAATTGTAATTCTATCACTTTGATGTAATTATTGGTTGTTTATTTGATTAAACGGTGCTAAATTAGTGATAATTTGTTTAATTTTCTTACAATTATTTTTTATTTTTAATTTAATTAATAAATTTTTAATTTGTAATATGATTCCTGAAGTCTATTTTTATATATATTTATATACAAATAAGTCATCTGAATTCAATTTTTTCCTGTGGGTATTATTGTTGTTGTTGTTTTTTGTTTTTTTTAAAGAAATGGTTGGTCAAATAGATGAACAAATCAAGATGGTAGAGAAGATTGATGGAGATAAATTCCATCTATGAGAGGTGAAGATGAACATGCTATTCGTGGGAGTTATCCCATTAACAGATGGCAAAGCATTAGCCACAACCTCATTCAACATAATTGCTTAAGCATTTTGCATGAAGTGCCTTCAGTCGCTTGCAAGTCTCCAAATGCAGCTCCTTCAGAGCTTATAAGCTTTCGAACTCTTCAGGCAGTTCCAACAGATGACTGCATCCTCTCAATTTCAACACTTGCAGTGTGGACAAATTCACCAAACTTTCCGGAAGTCTCTATACTTTTGCAATATGAAAAATCTATTTCCTTCACAGAGCTCAGCAAACCTATACTGTCTGTAAGATGCTTTAATTCCCTGCAGAAGGGAAAAGCTAACCTTCTCAAGAGAGCTCAGCCATCCAAAATTTGGTGACAAGTCTTGTAAAAGATCACAATGACTTAGATCCAAAGCCCTTAAACATTGGAGTTTCCCGAAGGATTTTGGCAAATTCTTCAAATTCTTGCAGTCAACCAAATTTATTTTCTGCAAAGAATATAGTTCGCACAAAGTGTTTGGCAATTCATTCGTCTTGATGCCTCCTAAATCCATCTCTGTAAGTTCGCATTCTTCGGGCAGCTTTCTCCAATCAAGGCAGTCTATTATTTCCTTCGCATTTGGTCTCGCCATTCTAAGAGTCAGAGGAGCCTGCAGCGAAAGGATTTTTAAACACTGTTGAGAAGCATAAGGAGGTTCTGCTTAATTTCTACTTATGTCATACAATAATAATAAATATTTAACATTGATAATTTTCTAGGTCACTTTTTTCTTCCAACGACATAGTTCTTTGCTTATATACATATTGCACAGACATGACTTTTGAATATTATTATATTGAAATTTTAAAGAATAAGTCTTTCATAAAAGTTTTGAAGTTATAAGATTACAGCTTAGATTTACAAATAAGTTAAAACACCCCAAATTTAAGAAAGAGAAAAAAATATTACCTTTTCTGGGCTCCATTAGAAGATATGCTGAGAATTGTTGTCCAAGAACCTTAGATTGTCTACCTGGTCGCTGTTGAAAGGCAACCCTCAATGTCTTACAGTTCGAAAATATCTGAGATGCCTAAAGCTTTTATTGCATTTACCCGTCACTGTTGTAAAGTCTCCTAGCGCAAGAACTCTTAAATTCTTCATTTTATACAATTCAGATGAAGATATATGGAAGGGAAAGTCGTTTTCTACAATCCAAGTTCCTTGTATGCCTTGAAACTTCCCAGATTCCTTAATCAAAACAAACAAGATTATTTAAGCATTCTCTGCCAGATTATTGAGGTCTTATAGATTCCCTCACTACTTGTGACCTGATCCTATTCTTCCTTCTTTTTTTAAAAATCAATCAAGAGAAAGATTACAAATAGAAGAGCAACCAACAGGTTGTTAAATAATAGACACAGTCATAATGATACAGCAGTACAAAACAATCCAATGTTGCTGTAAGGAGAAGAACCCCTCACTAACCTTATCAGTAACAATACTAAACAGCAGCATTAAATTCTGAATTTAAACATACATTGTAATTGTTTAGAACTAGGTTGCCGAATCAGGTACAAGCACGGTACGGTACTGGACACAGTAAATTTTTTTTTGGGGGATGAGTACATCAACAATTTTAAATTTGATTAAATTAATTAATTAAATAATAAACTTATTATCTAAAATTCTATATTCTAAATCTAAACATTAAATTATGAATTTTTGAAATTATATATTATTAATAATTTAATTATGTAGGTAATAAGACTATAAGCAAAATTGTAAAATAATAACTTTTATATATTATGAAATCAGAAATATCAAATATGTAAAATTATATTTAAAAAATTATATATATTAATTACGCCGAAGGTGTGTCCTATATGAACTTTCAAAGCTCATTTTCCCCTTTGACGGTTAAGATGGCATGGTTGACAGGAAAACGATTCGCAGCCGTCCATTTTTCGCTACTTTTTCGCTGTTTTTCCGCTGTTTCCCATGCATCATTTTTCATCATTTTTTCGGTTGTTTTTCGCCACTGTTTTCCCGCCGCTATTGGTTTCCGCTCCTCCAAACTCTTCCTCACTAAGTCGCCCGTTTCATGCCCTGCGAAAGCACCCACGACATTGGCATCGCTAGCACCGTCGACCTCACCTGTGGCCTCCTCCCCTGCGCTTGCTTCGCCGGTTGCTAAGTCCCCTTCACCTTCTTCAGAGGGCTCTGCCCCTCCGTCCTCAGCTGGAGCTCCCACAAAAAATTCTTCCCCTGCCCAATATCCAACTTCCAAGGTTACTCCAAGTTTCCGGGACGGGGACGGCAGGGGACGGCGGAACGAGTCCCCAAGTTTCCGATTTTTGAGGCCAAAATTAGGGACGACAGGGGACGGCTATATAAAAATATAGGGAAATTTTAAATATTCAATAGATAACATGAATAAGGCATGCATAATACACATTATAGAACATTAACATATAACATTTGTGTTCAACATTATGCCAATACTCAATAGAGTCAATACGCATTCAAAATTAACATACAGTTACACGAATCATGAAACAACCTCCAAGTTATAATTTATAAACTTATATCAAAATGCCCAAAGGCTACATTGCTGCCATATAGTTTTGAAGTTTTAGTTTGCTATGAAAATCAAAATACAATATCGTATGTCAATAATGAATACAAATTTACAAAATAAACAAAGAGCACTGCTGCCCCTAATCATCTCTCATAACTGCATCAAAATCAGAGTCATCCTCTGAGTCACTGCCACCGTCACCGTAGAGCTGGAGTCTGTCGATACTATGGAGTGTGTCGATCCTGAAGTCGAAAAGCACTATGAACAGCCACTAGCTTCTCCCCCCATCTAGAGGTAAGTCTATTCCTCTTGATGGAGTGGATAAAGCTATACGTGGACCAATTCCTCTCAGCAGCAGAGGAACTAACAACTTGTGCAAGAAGGCGAGTGACAAGTATCTTCAACTGCGGTGTATCTCTCCCATGATAGGTCCACCATCCAATAGGGTTCCCTTGAGCTAATATAGCTCTATCCAACCTCGCCTGTGGTTTGCTCAAGTTTGGGCTATTAAGATTAGCAAAGTCTAGAAATTGTGACCGAAGTAGTGAAGCTTGCTCGGTTGGATAAATCTTTTCAAAGGCCTGTGTGAACCCATCTAAAACCTTAGCATCATCACATGGAGGCACCCTACCATCCCTTGGTGCATACCATTTTGGATTTAGAGCAAAGGCAGCCATATGAAGCTGGGTGTTCATTGTATTCCACCTCCGCGTCACAATGGGCCTAATGTGTTGCTCATATAAATCCAAAGTGGGGTCCTTTGCCAAAATAACTTGCCTGATCTTCCCAAGCATAGTGTCAAATGTCTCATATATCTCTCCAAGACTAGGAGAGTCTGTATCAGCATATCTAATAACATCTACAATGGGCGAGATAAAGGAGTAAATATATCTGCAAAATGCAAACAAAAAGTTCAAAATAATTAGTTGACAAGTTATTTGACATGTTAGAAACTTCAAAAGTTGGAACATTAGACAATAAAATTAAAATATTCAAATCAGAAATTTAATATGAAAATCAGCCATCTAATATGTCTTACCTCACATTGGCGCACCAATCATCATCGAGGATCTTTTGTTTGATGCTTTTTCCTTGAGTAGAACTTGCATTAGGCCATCTAGTCCACTCAACATTGACCATCATCAGTTGTAGAGGCTCATGCACCTCAACCATCCTCTCCAATAGGATGAAGTATGTGGCATATCTACATTCATTAATTCAATGATTCATTAAAAAATAAAAATTTAAAACAAAATCAGATTATGAATACAAATTGAAAGTGAAACAAAATGAAGTAAATGACATACCTTGTATCAATAGGTTTGAGAAACTCCTTCTTTGAAAATGTCTTGAAAAGAGCAAGTGAGGTGTGGTGGTTGCAAATGAACATATGAATTTCTCTAGCTTCTGCCACCGTTTTCTTCACCCAATCCATCTTCCCTATGTCTTTCAATGCATTGTTCAATGCATGAACACAACATGGGGTCCAAAATATGTGCCTGTAAGTACCCTCCACCATCAACCCAGCCGATTTGCACACACGTGCTGAATCGGTGATCACCTGCACCACATTTGCAGCCCCAACCTCCTCTATGGCATCTCTCAAAATGGAAAATTGGAAGTCAGCATCCTTACGTCTCCCTGAACAATCTACGGCTCTAAGAAAATAAGAACCAGCAGGGCATGTGACTATGACATTGATGAGTGGCCGACGTCTACAATCAGTCCACCCATCCATCACTATAGAGCACCCCATCCTCATCCATGTTTGCCTCATCTCCTCCATTAACACATTAACTTTGGAGTACTCTTTGTCTAGGAGGGTGGTGCGTAGCTTATGATCTCCAGGGGGTACAAATGAAGGACCAACAGTGACTAAGTCTTTCACCATTTGTTTGAAATAAGAGGAACGAGCCACATGAAATGGAATGGCATGGGCAAAAAAGAATTTGGCAATGGAGGATTCAAAGGTTTCTCGTGCTTGGTTTTGAAACATGGACTCAACTGAGGCTGCCTTATCACTACCAATCACCTTCCTCTTTCCTCTTAAGATAACACTACTACCAACCGTGGAAGGACTAGGAGTAGGAGTAGGCATAGATGATTGTGAACTTGGGAAAGAAGGAGACCCACTTTGAACCCCACCATCACACTCCATTTGAATTGTTTGGCACTCTATAAATAGTGCATCTGTCAATGCAGGACACGCTCTAACTCCATGGCCCACCTCACCCAAAAAATGAGACCTAACTCTAGTGTAGCTGCCCCTAAACTCCTTTTCACAAACATGGCACAACCAAACCCTACTCCCCCCTGAATTTTTTTGTCTTTCACCCATGGCTGTCACAAATTGAAGGAATGGTTTTTTTTTGTCTATTGGGTGTTTTGCATAGTCCTTCATAGCTTTGGTATTGGTTGATGAATGATGGTGTTGGGTAGGGGTTATTTGCTCTCTAGTTTGCCTTCTAACTTGCATTTCAACTTCACTATCACTCCCACCCTCACTGTTGCTCATGTTTTTTGTTTTTAGAATGCAAGTTTTGACTGAAAATGAAAAAAATAAAAAAAATCAGACTATGTATACTTCATATTTTGCAAAAAAATGAAAAAATAAGAATAGTGAAAGAAAATGCATACCTTTTTGATGGATTTGCACTCCCAACAACACTATTTCAACCTCCTCTCCTCCTTCAAACAGTTGCTCCTTCTCCTTCAATGGCTACAATTTTTTTTCTTCTCAAACCCTTGGCTCCTTACACAAACAAAATGAAAATAATGAAGTTTTAGAGGCCTTCTTTCATTCATAAAAGAGTGCAAACTAGTAGGGCCCACACATGCCACGTAGGCAGGGCATTTTTTTCAAACTTTATTCTTTTTTTTTAATGTTTATGCGCTTTAACACGCTGGGGACAACCGACTGTCCCCAGGACAGTCGAGGCACGACTCAGCCATCCCCCTGCCGTCCCCGGGACTGGTCAGCCATCCCTCTTTGGGGATAAGGCGTCCCCTCGTCCCCGGGACGTTTCTCGAGTTTTGGCGAAAAAGGGGGACGGTCCCCCCCCAATCCCCTTGCCGTCCCCTGGTACCCGGGACGTCCCCGGAACCGGGATGGGGGATTTTGGGAGGGGGACGCGTCCCCGGGCAACCCTACCAGCTTCATCTTCAGATGGAACCGCTACTTCTGCCTCTTTTGCTACCGCCGTACAAAAAAATGGCCGTCTTTGGAGATGTTTTGCTCGGAGGCACTGCATTCCTTCTATAATTACCCACCGGGTGTGTAACCTTTTTTTTAAATTATTTCGCATTTATCTGTGTTATTCATGCTCTTTCGAGCTTACTGAAGTGCAGGTACCTTCATCATCGGATGATCGTTGCTCCTCTTTTGAAGTCTGTTGGAAATACTATTCGCTAGCTATGTCTTGTTTTACATTTCAAAACATAAATGATATTTGAATCTCTCCTCTCTTGTTTAATGTTCTCTGTACTATTGCATTCTAAATTGCTTCCTCCTACTTATTTGGAATTTATTATTTTCAATGGGACTCTTTATCATTTCTATTTTAAAAAAAAAATCATTTAAAGTTATTTACAAAATCTCAGTCTTAATTACTGCAAATTGTTGTAATAAATATGGTGGGTAATATTCTGTTCTCATTTGGAGAATATGGTGTCTAAAGTGTGAGTTTGAGTGTTGTATTAAATTATTGTAAAAAATAATTAAGTCTTATAATATTGAATAAAATTATTTATAATCTTTTTTACAAATGTATATATAAAGTTTTTGCTATCTTGATATTCTTTAAGAAGTAAATAAATATTTAGATGGCTACATTGTGATTATTTATGTTGGTATTTCTGGTTTCTTGACTATCACGACTTTCATTCATTTATTTATTCAGAGATAGGGCTTGTGGAGAAAATAAAATCATTTTCTAAATGATCTTTCAATTGATCTTATTTACTACACAAATGTGTGCAAAATATAAACCAAATTTTTCCTAATTGACCTTTCACACCTCTTCGGCGTACCCATTGCACAAGGTGCAATAGCTAGTTATTATAATTTTTTATTATATATATTATATATTATCATTTATGAAAATTGAAATATATAAAAAATTATATATATTATGAAATGTAATAATATTTAATATGTAAATATTTTTAAAATATATATATATATCTTATGACTAAAAAATTAAACTTAAACTTAAAAAAAAAATAAAAAATAGAGTGTTTTCTATTCTTAAAAAATAAAAATACAAACAAAAACCCCTACCTCAATCCGTGTGTGTTTTCCTATCGCGGTCTTCTGTGCTTAGTCCGCGCACATTTTCTCTGTTCTCAGCAAAAATGAAACGAGTTTCGACCTCCTTTTTGTAGTCTCGAGTGGAATAAATAAAACGCTCAATGAAAATAAAGTAAAACGCCAAACAAAACACGCGAAATTCGCATTTTGTTGCCCTAAAATTCACGAAAATGATGAAAAAGGTCAAACACGGGTTGAAAACGGTCAAAAAACACGACGAAATTGCAATGTGATTACCTGAAATGCCCAGAATCATTTTTGCGAAGTCTGAGTCGAACCCACTGGTGAAAAACGAATCCTGTGCGATTCCACAACGATTCGTTTCTGATATCGTACATGAAATGTTTCATCTTTGGAAATGCCCCCCTCGGGAGAGCGATTTGTTAACCTAGGTTTAGAACATAAAACATAAAGTATCATTTTCATGTAGTTGTAGCATTTGATACTTTATCTTATCAAGGTGGTTGTTGATCTACACTTTTTCTTTGGGCACCATGTGTAGTTGAGAACACAAAACAACAATGTGGAAAATGATATAAAAGTAAAACTTTAACATTTCTTCTTCTTGATGAACATTATGTTTATCAAAAATTGATAAACATCTACTCTTCGATATATTAAGTAAAATGGTGTGTCTCGTAGAATTTGCAATAACATTATTTTAGATGCTAAATCCCAATAAAGTTGTTTTCCAACTTAATCTATGCTCGAAAATTACAGGAAGGAATTTATTAATAACCTCCCATTTCCTTTTGGCCCACGAGCAATCCCAAGAAATGTGTTTCAGACTTTCATTATGCTGACAGAAAGGACATTTAACTGACTATACCATTATGCATCTCAACCTGTCACCAACTAGTAATTTGAAATGTACTTTCCAAGCCAAGATTTGAGTGTTAGCCTTTGCTTTTGACCTCCAAATTTGAGCACTCAATCTTCACCAAGTCTTTTCTTTGAGATTGCATTTCCATTTTTTATTAAGCCTTGGAGTTAAGGGCATAGGAGGAAAAGGCTTAAAAAGACATTTTTTTAAGGGAAAACAACTAGATTGGACTTTAGACAACCACCACCAATCTTTAAGGAAGTTGCATTGCAAGGGAGTGCACAACTTTATAATAAGATCCATGGGGACCAAAGCTTTCACAAAGATAACAAAAGCTCGAATTTTATTGTCTAAACCAAATTTATTTTGAATGGTATGCTAATCAGCCTAGTCAAATGCATTAAAATCCCATAAATCTCCAAATTGTTGAATCCCTTTATTAAAAAGGTAAAGTGCATGACTTGGAAAAGCAACAACAAGGGGTTGTCCTTAGTATTGAACCAATCTATTCCACCAAATAGATGAAGCACCAAAACTGAAGTACTGTTGTAAGAACACATTTTTACAATTTAAACATTTACAAACTTGCTTCCAGGCTTTCCATATGGACTGCAAAGGAAATGAAGCTTTGAGCTAAAAAAAGGGAGCAAGCAATATTTTATCAAACCATCTACCTACTTTCCATTTCTTTTTGTTAAAGGCTTGTATGATTCAGTAACAAACCAAAATATTTCATGGTTCATCACTATAAACCACTATGACTATCCATTTAGCAGCCAAACACACTCCTTGAGTTCTAGGGTCTAACAGTCCCAACCCACCTTTAGATTTAGGTTTGAGACAATGCAACTAGGAAGTTTATTTAAAACCAACATTGTCATTCTAATTAGACCACAAAAAATGTCTAATGATTTTGATTAAATTTTCATAGCTTTTTTTTGAAGGCATCCAACAAGATGAGTAATACACATGGGAAGCCAAAAATATATGATTCACAACTTGAATCTTTCCAACTAAGGACAAAAATTTATTCCCTCAAGAGTATAGCTTATTCTTTAGCTTATTAAGAAACCATTTCCACACATTAGAAAGAGTAACACCTAGCCCAAAGGGGATGCCCAAGTAGCAAGAGATTTTTCCATGTTTAATTTGCTTCCATTCCTTCGGTATCCAATCAGGAACATGATCAAAATTCACCAAGAGTAATTTAGTTTTGTGATGAGCTAATTTACAACCGAATACAACACAATAGAGTTCAAGTACCCCCATTACGTAATGAATCTCCTCTTTAGAGTTTTGAATAAATAACATGTTATTGTTAGCAAAATGAGAGTTAAGAACTACTGCATCATTGGATATAGAAACACCCCTTATTAAGTTCATTTGATTATACTTTTGTAGTAAATACATAAGAGCTTCAACAAAAATCACATAAATTAATGGAGATAATGGGCAACCCTGCTTGATTGAAAGTTGCAAAGGAAAGAAATTAGATACACTCTTTGTTTACAACCAGCTGAGCATTAGCATCATTGAAACAAATTTGTATATATTTGGAAATCTTAGAACCAAATCCCAACCATTGAAGCATTTTAAGAATAAAGCTCCATCACATTCTATCGTAGGCTTTATCAAAATCAAACTTCATCAGTAAGGCATTTCGTCTCGATTTTTGAGCCCATTCAATAGTTTCCCAGGAAAAGATCAAGTTATCAAGGATAAATCTTCCTCTAAGGAACTTAGTTTGTTCTAACCTAACAATCTCCTTCACCATCGATTTAATTCTATTAGCAATAAATTTAGCAATAATTTTGTAAGATGTGTTAAGCAAGGTGATAGGATGTCAACCAAAAATAGAGTCTTCATTCTTCCCTTTTTTGGAAGAAATTTAATAAGGCTCTTATTGATATTAAAACCTAAAGAACCATGTGTAAAAGCCTCCAAATAAAAAAGATAGAAATCATCTTTAATGTGTTTCCATATAGTTTGATAAAATTCCACTAACAACCCATCAATTCCTGGACTCTTAAAGGAGTCATTGAAAAAATGACATGTTCTAAATCTTCCAAAGAAAGTTCTTAGTATATGTACTAACTATACTTAGTATCTAGCTTTTTGCTTCGATAATGTCTTCTAGAATTAGTTGAGTGTCTTGCCAATGAGAGTCTTCCTTGACAATATTTTCATAAAATTTCTAAAATAAACCCTTAACCTCTTTTGGACAGGTATGCAAGTTACCAAAATGGTCTTGAATGGCTCCAATATACTCCTTATGTTTATAGTTTAGAAATTTGAAAAAGTATTTAGAGCCTCTATTTCCCTCCTTAGTCCAATGAAGTCTTGCTCTTATTTTGGCTCCTTTTCCCCTATACAAATCAATTTTTTGAAGATGAGTTTCTAAAGAGGCTATAGTAGATTGTAAGGCAATATTGTTAGGATTACCATTGAGTAATTTCTTGTGGTGTTAAAGTTTCCCTTGTAAGAATTTCTCCTTACGTTTTTGCTACCAGGCCTATCTCTTACCAGAAGCATGAAGGAATTCAATGCATTTAGAAATAGCCAAATGCCACCAATCCTTGTAAGACTCCCCTTCACTTGGTTTAGGTACATACAGTTACAAATGCTAATAAGAGAAAACACACAAGATGGGATTTTGAGATGGGAAGTATTCAGTTTATATGGTAGATTTGTCTCCATGTTGCTGTTATCATTTCCTAAAATTGAACAAAAGATAGGAAAGTGATATGAGAGGATAGTAGAATAATCCACTCTAACACTACATCTAGAGGTATCATGGATAACATGTGGAATAGGATAAATGTGAAATTTGTTAAGTATACTCAACTTTCTATCATCCCCAAATATGCAATTAGACCATGTATACCAATTGTTGCCATGATTGGAGCTATTAGTGTGGACCAGATCAATCATCCCCTTAGAATTGTGATAAGACATCCATTTATCAAATTCTTCATTGCTTAACTTAATAGGACTTTTCCAACTTCAATCATTATGGAAGTCAATCATATTAAAATCTCCTCCTACAATCCAATCAACATTAGGGAGTTTTTTGGCCATCCAATTCCACAACTCACTTTTGTCTTTTTCTATGTTAGGAGCATAAACTAAGAAAAACCAATAGGTTGACCATTGATAAAAGCAAGGGCCCAAACACAACTATGTGATGGGTCCTCTCCTTTATCAATGAAAAACTTATGAATCTAAGAAGCTAAACCAATAACCGCTTCCCCCTACCTTCTCTATGCGATGTATAAAGAAAATGGGCATTTCTCCATATGTTGGATAGAGAATAAGCAAGGCAGGGACCAACAAGCTTAACTTCTTGAAGAAAAATAATATCAGGTTTCCACTTAGCAATCATATCTTTAACTCCATATTTATGGTGAGGGAGAGAAATCCCTCTTACATTTTGTAGACACGTAAAATATACTGATTGACATCGTGCATTTGATCTTGACTTACTAACATCGTTTCTTCCTGAATCATCCCTCGGTCTAACCATTTAATCAAATTCCCCTATCTGATTAAATTCATCAATATTCATCTCTTAATTAAATAAATCATTTTATCTAATCAAGTCAACCTCTTTTGTTAATTAAATCAATCCATTTGATCTAATTATCCCTATTTAATTAAATAATCAATTTATTTGATTAAATCTATAAAGTCTATCCATTAAATTAAATAAATTAAAACCTTATTTGATTTAATTTAACACCATACCTTTTTAATTAAATAAATCAAAATCATTATTTAATTAGCCTCTTATCATATTCTTCTCTTATCTGATTTAAATAAATCCATAAATCTAAGTCAAATAAGTCACATCATCAAATCTCTTGTTAAATTAATTAATCCTTGATTAATTTAACCTCATCTCATGTCACATCCTCTAGATAATGCAAGTTGCACATGAAAATAGATTTAATTCATTTATTAAATCTCTATTTTCCTCACAAGGCATCTTTTGAAATATTCTCTCAATTTGAATTCAAAATTCCAAGTCAACATGTACATCCAACAAGGCAATTAAAACCTCTTACATGTCCTTTTCCTTGAGCCAAGTGGAATTTATTGCATTTTCCTTTCCCTCTTACATGTCATTTCAACAAATTTGAATTTCAAATATTGGCATTTATTGGCACAAACCCCAAATCTTGCACAACCATCATCCATTCATAGCTTGACAAGTGGCACCATATCATTGGATGAATGTTAGTCACACATTGCTCAAATTTGGACTTTCATCCATCTTGAAATCGTATAAATGAAGAGCTCCTCTCCTCATTTGATCATCCACAATCCACTTGCAAAGTTACCATGCTAAAATACTTAGCCATTCCCATTCACCAATCTTGTGTTCTTAGCTAGGCTTTTTGCAGATTTGGCTTGGAGCTCTCACCATTTGTCACCAAAGTGGATCAATCATCTTCAACATATCAAGATTTCATCATAGGAATTGGGAAAGGGCCAATTTTCACATCAAATTGGCACCAATTCCCCCATGGGATCATATGTTTGCTATTTAAATTAGGATTAAATCTAGTTTTATCTTTTGTATTGTGTTCTTCATCATTTTCTTTCTTATTTTGAATTTGCAAATGGATTTCATGGGGAATCCTTGTTTTAGCTTGCATTTCCTTGTCTAACTTGTTTATTCATGTTGTTTTGCAGGTACTAGGAAAAGGGTTCACACACATTCTAAGACATAATGTTATAGATCATGTTAAAGAGGAGAGGGATGGGTCTTCCTCTTGTGGAAAAGCTTCATAATGATTAGCAATAGAGATAGGGTGATCAAGAGAGCCCGAGATAGAGTTATTAGGGGATGTTGACCTTTATCTTTGTCTGCTAGAAATAGATTGATTATAGGTATCCAACTTTGCATTAGGTGTAGTAGGCGACCTAGACCTTTGTCTTGCATACGGGGGAGGTGAAGGAGAAGATTGAACCACACATTTGATGTTACATTGTGAGGAAGAGTGTTGAAAACCTTGTTGATCAATTACACCACTCTTGCTAACAACCAAACTAGATGGTTCTTTCCTTTTCCTGATTACTCTCCAACCATCCTCCATCACACCATCTTTAAAGGAAGAGATGGTGTAACCAGAATCATTATTGAATTGTGTATTTAAAGGTGGATTAGTTTATCTTTGAGCATGAGTTGAGTCTTTAATTGATACAGTGGGGGCTAGGGGTCGATTCTCAACATGTTGTTGACTTGTCTGAGATAAAACTTATGGCTGCAACATTCTATTCCTTTTGGTTGGACAATCCCTTATCAAATGACCTTGGCGGCAGTAAAAACAAGCATTAGGCTTATATAAGTAAACTAAAGGCTAAAAAAACACAAACCCTTCTCCAATAAGCTTGATATTTTTTGGTAACTAGTTGTTCAAGTCCATCTCCACACAAACCCTTGGATGAAGCCTTAAGCTGGAAATTTTATCATAATTATTTTTACACTAGATAACTTTGCCCAACTGAGCCACCATATCTTGCAGAAAGGGTTTAAAAGCAAGATTTGAAAAAGGGAGTTCAACCCACATTGGGTAGTGAGATCTAGAAGGCCCTTTTGGATGAAAATCCAAGTTCCTTGCTTGTAAATAACATATTTTTCCACAAATGACCCATGTTCCATGTTGCAGCACTACCTGAGCATGTTCAACATTTTTAAATTTGCATGACACATAACCCTATCCTAAACCCCTCAATGCTTCAATTTTACAACCCCTATTTTTTCAATTTAATTTTTCCCATTTACAGAAGTTTGATTTAGATGGGACTCCTCTTAGAAAAAAAAAATGACAAATTCATGTTAACATTCAACAATGCAATCCATAACATCATTAGGGAGAAAAAATTCTAAATTTTTACCTATATCTTCACCACTTTGCTCTTCCATTTTTGAACCCTCTTTGTCTCCATGCTCTCCTATTTGATTATTCCCGTCTGGAAACAAAATCTCATTTTTATTGCACTTGTCCCCACCATTTTCCATTTGACCCTTATTGAGCCCTTGCTCAGGGCTCTCTTCCCTATCATGACTGCTTCTTAAATGCCAAGCAGTGACCTTTAACCTCATTCTTCAAACAACAAAACTCATGAAAATTATAGAGTGCTTAAGGGTTTAACACACTATTCTACTCCTCCAAACGACAATGCCTTCTTCCTTGATCCCACATTTCTTTTTCCTTAGTGCAACATATTTTAATTCATAGCTTTGTTAGGGTTTCAATATTGGTCATTAGTTGTAGAGCTCGTTTACCTTCTCAAACTTGCCTTGTTAACCTCCTATTCTTATAGTTGATTATCTACTTGACCACATGGCTTTTAGACGTCTATGGACTAGCATACATATATTAAATATTAATATATATAAAATATAATGAAAGTTATCCTTCTTAGGTGCTTATTTATTTATTTGATATTTTACTTAATGTCTAATAAATATTTTCAAATCTTTGTGATTTATCTTTGATTTCTTTTTGTGACCAAATCTCTTTGATTTTGATTTTTTTGTTTCAACAAATCTCTTTGAATTTGATTTTTTTGTTTCATCAAATCTCTTTGTTTTCATTTTTTTGTTTCATGAAATCTCTTTGATTTTAATTGTTTGTTTCATCAAATCTCTTTGATTTTAATTGTTTGTTTCATCAAATCTCTTTGATTTTTTTTGTTAGTTCAAATGTCTTGGATCTTGATATTTTTATTTGAGTAAATCTCTTTGATTTTGATTTGTTTTTTAGTCAAATCTCTTTGATTTTGATTGACATTTTAATGTGAAAATAAATGCAATCTCTTTGATTTTGACTGGCATTTTAACGTCAAAATAAATGCAAAGAATAAAAATGTACTCAAGTTTTTCAATCCATTATGTGACTGTAGCTTAAAAAAAAACTAAAAAGAAAGAAATAGAATTTAATTCTTCATAAGTTATTTTTTTCCTTTACATAACTGTAGTTTCTTTTTAGTAATTAATTTTATTTTTAGTATTTTGTTTTTATTTAAGTTAATGATTTGTATTTTTTTAGTATTTTTTAGAATATCAAATGATTTGTATTCAAACAAAAAACAAATAAAATAGAAATGTTGCTTTTATTATTAGATTTTAGTTGTTGATTTATTTTAGAATTGTAATTAGTACTCGTGGAATTATTTTAAAACAAAAGGTACAGGGTTTGAATCGGCCTTTGATTTTGATTACAGGCCCTTAAAAATCAAGCTGCATGAGAGCCCTTACATTTCCTTCCATACTCCACAATTTTTTTAGGGTGAATTTGAGTGGAACAAAGAGTTTCAAGCATATGCATGTGAAACAACCTCCTCAACGCCTTTAGATTAGGGTCTTCAATCTCCTCAATGACCCCATGCAACAACTTGCTCTTCTAGTGCTCTCACATCCAGGGCCTTCATTTTCCTCAATGACTCCAAATTGTATTTATGTATGGTGATTCTGCGCTGATTTGAAGTTAAATTAAACATTTAGGAAAAAATCAAATTTCTAAATTTCAATTCTAAATGTATGACATAAATCTATGATTAATAGAACACTTTCTAATAATAAAAAGATAAAATTATATTTATCAGAAAATGAGCTTCCATTCCAATTTTTTTGGTATGTGTCTATATTTAGCAAGAAATGGTTTTACCTTTTCCGACAAAAGAGAAACTTTAGGCGAGAAAGAGCAGAACAAAGATATAAGATACCAGTCGAATGCAGTAATGAGGAGCCCTCACCAGAGCGGTAGATATCCATCTGTTACAAAACCAAAATATGAACCACTCAGAAACCATTAATTTTAACAGTATATTGAAATTTTGCAAAGAAAATTAAGGTTGAAATTATTTTTCGTTACCTTGTTGAGGCCAAGTACAATGGTAGAGAGCGATAAATCTCTGGCTAAGCTTTTTGCAATGCACTCTAGTTTTCCCGCCACAAATGCTTCCTTCTCTATATTGCAGATAAGAAAATTCCATGGAAAGAGTTTAGCTGCCATGATTGCAGAGCACCTACTGCTATTGAATGAAAATTGTTTCTTTTTAAACATGCAAACACACTCTTCCACTACCCTGACAACTCATCATTTATTATTTTCAAAATGTCAATGCTACTCTTCCACTACCTTGTCAATACGATTCTCACTCCTATTTTGTAAGTTACACATTAACCTTTCAAATTCGATGATTGGCACCTGCACGCCAATTTTTCCCCAAAGAGTTTTTATTGACACAAGTTGTTTGTTTTCATTGTAGAACGCCTCTCGACGTAATAATATTTCTTTTAATGCCTTTGGCACGAATTTTCAATAAGTGATGATGAGGCCTATGTTTTTATTGATCGTTTGTTTATAGTTCAAGATGAACTCTTCTCCTATTGTTCCTGTCCTCCTCCATTGATAGAGGAAATTTACCTTCCAAACACTATTAATCATACTATAATCATATAATCATTTATCACTTCCGAGTTTCAAATTTATAATAGCTAATCTTCCTTATATGGTAGATATTGATTATGTATCCACTATTACCTCTCTTTTATATGAGCCACCTCTCCCAAATTTAAACACCTTGCAATAAATTTACCCTATTTACTCACTACTCTTACATACCACATTCATTTTTAGAGGAATCACCATCTATTAGATGTGAGCTAACTTCTCCTATCTCCTCTCCTACTAATGGAACAAACCTCCTAATTATTGTTCTAAATTATACCTCACCTTAGACATTGGATATTATTAAATCCTCAACTATGGGCTACTTCCTTTTCCACTTCACTTGATCTATATTATATGTCTATAAAAAAATCCAGGAATTTTCTTCTAATTCAAATTCTTCTCTTCATCTCTCAATTTCACCCCAACAACTGCATGACTTTTCTCTCTTTTTTCCATTTAGACCCTCACATACCCTTGGAATCTTAATTTGAAAAACTTATATTGGCTATGGTGATCCCTTGCATCATGTGTGAGACTTCTACATGATCAAATTATTGAGCTAAATTTATGATGACTATGTCTTGGCCAAATTCTCTCTAACTAAATTAACTAATCATTCCTTAGAATAGCTTTGTACCTTACCCTTGGTTTCCTAGACTCCTTTTCTTATGTTTTCCATGCCCTTTATATCTTATTTTTAGTATAGTTTTATCCCTCAAATCACCCTCCCTTATCATAATCTAAATGTAATAATCATAAAAAAAATTGAGGATTTTACCTCTTGTTTCTAAAATTTGTTCCTTTCAACCTTTTCATGTCTCTTTTCTTAGTGAGCCCTTTATCCCATATCCAATGATCTCTACTCCATCTATATTGTTTCATTTATAATTTCCTTTATGTTCCCTTAAAGTTGATTAAAACCTTTTTGAACATACTCACCTTTTGGATGATAAACGCTCTCCTACCCTCCCCCAATGGATCCCCCTTGTGAAATTTATCTACCTACTTAAACACTCTAATCATCCAAAAAATATGATGAACGATCTTAGATATATCTCATTAACCATCCTTGACATCCTACATGTTCCTTTAGAATCTAACCTTATCATCCTGTACCACCTATTCCATTCAGACAAGGTCTCATAAATATTATCCTTCATAAATTCTTAGCCACTCTTTGATAAATAAACGTCAATTAAATACTTGTTTTTTCTTCCATAAAATCCTTATATTCACTTATCTTTGTTGTGGACCCCATTACCATTTCTAATGCCTCTACTAAAACCACTATGTTTCCTACTCATATAACTAATACACTTCCCACGTCTTGTAATAAGATGTTATTTTAGTCCATTTATGGCTTTCTCTCTATAACTTTGATACTTTGATATTCACTACTAATACACATCACCCTTTCAAAATTTATCTTTCCTCTTCTCCTTGTGGGATGCAATGGGTTGAATAATCATATCATTTCACTACTAATTTTTTTATTCTATTCCCACATTTATTCACATAATTATGCTAGTACCTATATTTTAGAACTTAAATATTTCTCTCTTCTTTTTGTCATTTATTGTTTGCACAATTCAAGTGAATATATATTTCATCATAATAGTGTAAACATCTTCCTTGAGTGATAATAACATAACCATATTTATTTATATTGTCCTTTCCTATACACTAGGGGAAAACATAACCTCTCTTATTTCACTTATTTTGAAGGAAATTTATCATTAAAAAAAGGTGCATATGATCTACATGCATCATGATGACACTCAAAACCATAGCTCCAATATTATAGGATATAAAATAATTACTAGTGTAAGGGGAACAAGACTACTCTAATAAAGAGGTAGGATATTTTTTATGGCCAAATTGAGACATGCAACAAAAATAGAGTGAAAAATTACCCCACTTCCTTTGAGAAGACAAAAAATCTATTGATTTTTTTATCTCTAAGGTCTTGGGAGTTTGGTCACAATTGTGCCAAATAAATTTAGTTGGTCAATGCGATTTATTTTTTCAACCCTGGGAATTTACTGGTTCTATCATTTGATTAATTTGAATAGATTTTTTTTACTTCTATTAAATTATTTTTATTTTTCACTTTATGTTAACATTTCACTTGATAAATTCCTAATCTAATCCTACTCTAATAGTTTTTAAGAAAATATCAATTTAGAGAATTGAGTTTACAATAATTAAACTATGGAAATTAATTTCAATATTTTGATACCAATTTATTAAATATATATATTTAATATAGAATGATAAAATAAATTGAAATGAACTAATTTTTTTTTTTTTTTTGAAAACATGCGAACTTTACATATATCCATCCCTTAAATATATTATAAATATTATCTTTTATATGATATGTGTAGGGGCTCAATATACAAAAACTAGAGTAGAAGTCACGCCTAATTTAGTTACTAGAGCAAAGGATGTCAAACACACATATTTGATGATAGGGAGGAGACCCAAGCAAAAAAAATTGATATTAGAGAGGAGGCTTGTTGGAAAGAGGAAATGGTAATAATAGTTTGAATATCTATACCCTAGTATCCTTATGTAGTCTTTTTATACCCCGAAGGATATAGTGAGAGAAAAGAGTAAGTGCGGTAAGAATCTATATCTAACAAAATTTCAAATATCACTTTAAACAAAGATAATAGTCATGCACAAAACATCCATATATTAAGCCCTTACAACTCCATATATTTATATGTTCATATAACAGTTACAATACTAGGTCTTAGTCTCTTCTCTATATTATAGTATCTTCCTATCTATATTCTTCTCCCTTACTTTGATATCTTTTATATACATATATTAATTATTTATCTCTTATAGAGACATGACCCTTATAGGTAACCCCTTACTCTATCTCCCTTGTTAGCCTAAGGTTCCACAAGTCCTTTATAGTAGGTTAAGATAACTTCTACTCTTTACCATGTATCTTGCTGGTGAGGCCCATCCACACTTTGATGTGGGAGAGGGGTTTGGATTGTTTCCTTCTATGGATATGCTTATAAATCTACTTTAAGAGGTGAAGAGAAAAAATTATAGCAAAAATATAGATCATTTACTTGAAATGGATATAGAGAAATTAAAATTTTATGGTGAACAACCTAATCAAACTACCATGAGGTCATTGAATAGAACTACAAAGAAAATACTTGAGGCTTATTTCCAAAATCATGATACAATTGATCAAGAAAAAATGTTATCAAATATACTTCTCCATGATGAGCTAAAAGAGCCATTACAATGGTTGGGCATAGATTTCACTAAAAAGAGGAAAATAAACCTAGAAAAAGATATTTTTGAAAATGTTTAAAAAAGGTTTGGGTTCTATTGGGAAAAATATCTATCAATGGATAAGATAATTTCAAGAAGAGTGATGTTGGCATCTATTATAAGTTTGAAAATTCCAAGAAAGTGTTAGATCTCATCACTTTCAACTGAAATTGACTTAATTAGAAAGACACTAACAAGATATGTGAAAATGAGAACTTGGTTTTGGATGATAGTATTGCACAAGGAAATTGAGAAATGATGTGTAGGGATCCCCATTATGACAAGATTGAATATGGTGTTAGGAAGTTGATCTCAAGTTTCTGACATGACCATACTCATCCTTCATCGAATAGAAGAGATACTCTCAAAACATAGGATCAAGATAAAAATTTATGAATTACATAAAAATATTGGTTAGAAAAAACATAGCATGAGATGTTTTGTGATGGAAATCCTCATATAGATATTGGGAAAATAGTTTCTGAAATGTTAAGGACATGTTATGTCAAGGCAAACAAGGTTTTTAAAGGATTTTTTTATCATTACCATATTGGATTTGATCTTTACTATCAGGTGTATTGAAAGAACAAAGAAGAAAGTGATGGTTTTCAAAATGCACCTCCTAAACAGGTAAGCCAATTCATAGCATCCATCTTATGTGATAAATATGATGATCATGTAGATAGTCCAATGAAATGAATAAAATAACCTTGTGAAAAATATGGAAATTTGGTTAAATACCTTTGAGAAATGAAGATACTGACATGAAGTTATTAATTGCAAGAGTTACAAGTACATAAAGTTTGAAACAAAAATTAGGAAATAATCCACAAGGTTAGATTATGTAGAAGAGAAAGTAACCACAAATTCTTGATTTGATAGACACATTTTTAACCCTCACATGGTCTTAAAATTCCTAATTTATAGAGTGATTTTTTTAATTTTTTACATAATATAATCTTGATATTATTGAATAAATTTAAATAATTTTAATGTTCAACTTTACTTTCTAACTTAAAATTAAGAAAGAGGTTAACAAGATGAAAATTATCATTAGAGGGGACTATTTTTAACATAATATACTTAATGTAAACCCAATAGTGACAAACAAGGTAATACACCTACTAGTTCTAATGTGGACACTATTGACACATCTCAATGATATAGTCAAGGTAGGCTAGGGATCTAATGTGGAACTAACAAGGTAAGTTAAAGTGTGTAACTATATTAAAGACACAAGTAGGGTCCACTAATACACCATTGACACATTTCTTTAAAATAAAACAATAATCTCAATATATACACAAGACCTTGTTGTTTATTGCAAGGAATATATCAAGTGTTGAATTTAATTAAAAAATACAAGGGTGATGAATAAGGGGGGATATTAATGGAAAAGGATTCAAGGGGAACTATACATGATGAAGGAGGAGTTAGAATGAGGGTAATGAGATGGTATTCCATTAATGGAACTTTATACCAAGAAAAAATAGATAAATTTACGAGGGATATATTGTGGATTTTATTAAGGTGATAAAAGAGGTGGAGTGGGTCTAGGTGAGGAAGATGCCACCACACCAGTATAGCTGATAATTAAGTGTTGAGGAAAGGCATTGGTGAATATTTTAAATTGGAAAATAAGGTTTGACACTAGCTATAATTTATTTAATGATATTTATACCAATATTTTCTTATTATAGATAATATCTAGATTAAATGTCATAGGAACATAAACCTAGTTTCATGTCAAGTTTTTTTGACATGGTGGTATTAGTAAAATGGTTTGGAATAATAAAATTATGGCAAGTATATTTTAGGGTTGAAGGGTTAAATAGAAGGGAGGTTGATAATGTTATGGGTGGGGAATTTATGAGGGATGGACTATAAGGGATAAAGTAGCTTTGTCTATCAGTGGTTACCCATGAATGAAGGAAGAAGGCTAGGTTAGATGAGGAAAATGAAGTAAGGTTTGGGTAAACTTGTTTAATGGTTGGATTAAGGATTGGGTGAGGAACAAATAAGTTATTGGTGTTTTTGTTTGTAAGAGTATTGTTTTCTTGATAAAAATAAGAAGTTGATGAAGAAGTAGGAGCATTAGAGGCAGAGGAAATGGATTCAAAATTTGAGCACCATATATAAAAAATAACATAAGGTAGTATAGTGTGTAGAAAAAGAGGACTATTTATGTAAGAGAATTTAATCATGAATCTTCATGAAAAGATTCCAAATAAATACCCTCTATATGTTAGGGTTAGGAATAGTATAAGAGACTTGAGAAAGAATGTATTGGTAAGAAATATTGAATGTACCACCTTTTCATTTAGACTTTACCTACAATATAAAAGGATGAAAAAACTAACATGTAGGCCTATGTTTAATGTAGAAAAAGATGTCTATTTATGTAAGAGAATTTAATCATGAAGATTCATGAAAATATTCCAAATAAATACCCTTTATATGTTAGGGTTAGGAATAATATAAGAGACTTGAGAGAGAATGTATTGGTAAGAAATATTGAATTTATCACCTTCTGATTTGGACTTTACCTACAATATACAAGGATGAAAAAACTAACATGTAGGACTATGTTCAATTGAACTTTTATTCCATGAAAACATACATACAAATTCTAGATAAATGAACATATACAAAATGGACAAAAAAAGAGTAGAACTGTTCTAAAACCATTTTCTTGAGGGAATGTGTATTTAAATAAGTAGAAATTTATTGTCACTCTAATGATCAATACATGTGTATAAAAAATTCCTATCCCATCATACATTTCAAAATTTTTACATAATGAATTATGGTGGGATTGGGTGAATATGATGGCTAAAGAAAGAGGGGTGTGGGGGAGGTCTAGGGTTTTATCCTCTAGTCTAGAAGATAATAGGAGAGTGGTTTTTTTCATTGTGTTGATCCCATGTCTTGAATTAGTTGGCAAAGGAAAAGGTCAATAGTGGATTTTGAGATGTTAATGGTGGGAGATGTTGAATTCATAAAAAATAAGATGTGTTGTGTGAAAATGGTTAGGAATAGTTGTAGTCATAAGTGAGAAATAGGTGAGTTAAGTGAAGGGTAAGGGTTGAGATGGTGGAACATAGGAGTAAGAGGTAAATTAGTTGGCCAAAGGGATGAGATCAAAGCTAGGAGTCCAATAGAAGGAGATAAAAAATGGTAGGGATGTTAGTAGGATGAGAAGGAATAGGCATACAAATTTGGGTGAAAGAATCTTGAGTGGTATGAAAGGAAAATGAGATAGGTTGGGAAGGAGAGATTAAGGGGAACTAGGTTGTGGAGAGGAATAAGAATGGACAATGTGTCTTATACCTTGTAATATTTATATCTCCTTAGTATGGGTGATAAGGAGGTTTATTAAGGAGTCTACAAGGGAAGAGGTTGAGGAATAAGTGGTATCATCGGGTAAAATATAAGAGGTTTGAAGATTTACATGTACATTAGGGTTTCAGTTAGGGTTTGAAGATGTACATATAAAGTAGGGTTTGAATATTTATATAAAATTAGGGTTTGAATATTTACATGTGTCAATTAAGGTTTCAAAATTATATGTAAATTAATGATTTCAAAATATAATTTAAATATTAAAATGAAGAAATTACAATGTGTAAACTAGGGTTTCAAAATTACATGTATAATTATGGTTTCAAAAATAATTTAAATTTAGTATTGAAGAAATTACAATGTCTAAATTAGGGTTTCAAAATTACATATAAAATTAGGGTTTAAAAGTACAATTTAAACTTTGAAATTAAGAAATCATAATGTGTAAATTAGGACTTTAAAAATAAATTTAATTTGGAGATGAATAAATTACAATGTTTAATTTAGGGTTTCAAAAAATAATAAAAAATTAGGAAATGAAAAATTATATGTAGGGTCATACATGTTAAAAATGGTAGGAATACTTGTAGATGACTGAACACTATGCAAACCTTTTCTCGAACATGTGGAAGTTATTCAATCTCCACTATCAATCAAATATTTGTCGTTATACTAGACAAAAGTTGAGAAAAATGAAGATGAAAATGAAAGAAAAAATTGTCATTTTTAGTTAATATACCTTTTAAAAAAGAAACAAAATAATATCTTCACTTGAAGGTATTATTTTATATTTATTTTATTTACCAAGGCCTTTAAATGAAGAGGATCTTTTTTCAAAGGTCAACCTTCGATCAAAGGTATCTATGCTTATATCTTTGAATGAAGGACCTTCATCTGAAGAAATATCTTCAAACGAAGGTAGTTGAAAAATTCCTCCCCCTTACTTTCAAAAATTTGAAGTCCTAAGTTTGGGACCCATTATTGTAGGATGACCTAGCGAGTACAATGAATTTTCATTAAATATTGGCACATAACATCAAATTGTAGCAAACATGTTTTTAATTGACTTAAAGCAAGAAGGTGAATGGGGCTAGTCGACCAAAATTTAAATTTGAGATTTTGAAAGGAAAATGATAACTCTATGAACACAAGATGATCATAAAAATACTACTATGGCTAAATGGTTAAATCTATGTGGTTAATGGATATATATAGGTAGGTGTATGGATGTGGAGTAGGGGGGTTCATCACCCCTAAGGCTATAGGTCACGGGAGAGCCTCAAGGAAAAAAATGCTCTAAACTACCTCAAGTTGATCAATAGGTAAAAAAATGAGAGATAGGTTGAAAAGGAAGGGAAAACATGACCCTGTTTCCCTTCTACTAATGACAGGTGTTTTCATAAATCGGGTGAGCGTCTCAAATTTCAAATTAAACAACTCTTTGTCTGAGGATGACAATGTAGGAACCAAAATTTAGCGCCATCTTGGAGTCTTAGGGATGCACTGGCATCCTAGATAGATAGAGGGTTGAATGATAGTCAAAGACACTCAAGGTCTACTGACAACGTGAATATCAGAGTTTTACAGTTTGACAATTTGATAGAAAAATACAAAAAAAAAAAAGTACAATAAGAAGAATATTGGAAAGGATTATTCTGATGACAAAAATGATAAGGAAAGAGTAGGAAAGATACCATTACATGCACAATCTAGTTCTCTAGCTGAATCTCCAAGCGAACGAACTTGCACCTACACACACATAAATAGGAAAAATGTTGGGCTATATTTTGAGGTTTGCCTCAATCATACCCCCGTTTTGGTGTTCCCATCTCCATGAACAACCAAGATGCAACAATATAGAGAAAGCGATAAAGAAGAGAGAATGGAAATGACACAATAAGGTAGAGAGCAATGACAACTTGAATGCTAGTCTACAAGATGATAAATGCAAGTAAATGAAAAGACACAATATTACCTTCCTTGCTATAAGCACTCAAGGCCGATAGAGGAATGAAGAGAACAACACCACAATACTGAGGAGATAGAACTTCATAAACCTACAATGATGATGGTGTTGAAGCAAGAAGACACTATAGAGATAAGGTAGAAATCTAGTAGCAACAAGATAGAGCAAGAATGATCAAGAAGAAAATGAGAATTAAGCTTGAGAGAATGAAGGTATGAGTTAGAGAATGCAAGAGAGTGAAAAGACAAGTTTGAATGGATAAAATGGAGGTAAAGAGTCATTTTTCATCGGTCAAGACCCAACAAAGAATGTTACATTCATGGACAACCAAGAAATGTAATGCTTATGTAGTTTTCAAAGGCAGGAATCTGTTAGGATGGCAACACGATGTGCCTGAAAATTATTCCTCCACTGACACAAAAAGATAAAGACACATGGGAAGATTAGGAAGATAGTGATGATTTTATGCATCATCGTACTTGTAATTCTAAAGTAAGGGTGAATAAATTAGAAATTTTCCTAGGATGCAAATTTGTGCCATTACATTTTCCCCCCACTTTAGCGAGCATATGTGTCACTATGTATGTGAGCTAAGGTAGAAAAAGGTTGAAGAGAATATACCAATAATTTCAAGGAAGTGAATCTTCAATCCGATGTACCTAGACGTGAAAGAAGGAGCTCCACCAAGATGCGAAGATGACACAAGTCTTCGATCTTACAAAGCTAGCTGCAATCTCACCACAAACATGTTAGGCTATAGAAAAAACATGTTTAGGTGAAAAAGATAATCATAAGACATTCATTCATAAGACACAAGAAGAAACAAGCCAACACGATAAGATATAGCTTGATCAAACAGACAAAAGAAACACACTAATCAGATAGATAAGCATGCGGTTGCCACAAACTATATTGCAGGACAACCATATAAAAGGTAGGTCTAGTTAGGCTCCCCCCAAGCTAGACATATAAGATGTCTAACACCAAGACACATGACATCAAATATCAGATAAAAGAAACACATTGCAAAAGACCAAAGAATTCATTTGAGAAGAAAGCTTTCAAAGGGGGTGCCTTCAGCAGGGAACCCTTCAAGACACCAAGGGGCCCATTCAAAGGAACACTCCAATTGAAAGACACCATATTTTCTGTCATCAGGGAATCCTTTTGAAAGATCTTTCATCAAGGAATCCATTGGAAAGAATGCTTCTTTTCAAAGGAAATTTTTTTAGATTCTTTCATTTTAGAAAAAAGTGCTCCTTTTTCAAAGGAAAGTTTTTAGACTCTTTCAGATATATAATCTTTTCTAAGAGAAAATATCATCTAGGATCCTCGACAGAATACAAAATTTTGGAAAATGAGAGATTTCAATAAGGGATTCTTTTTTCAAATAATTAATTGTACAAAAAATTTGACACCAAGGAATCCTTTTGAAAGAATTCTCCTTATTGAAAAGTAGAACATCATGGTAGCCCCCCCTAGGAGGTTGTGTGCTATGAAAAGGAGCACATGAAATCCTAAGGAGAGAAAGGAGAGGCAAAGATGTTGTGGCACACAACACATGACAAGATGTATTTGTGGTATGTTGTCACATACACGTGAGGGACAACACATAAGAACCACAACATCAAGAAGGAGACAAACATGAAGAAATCAAGAGAAGGGAATTTGAGAATTCGGGGTTAGATCTGTTCATAGATACAATTAGATAGATGTATGAATGGTTATCAATCCCCAAAGTTATCAAAAAATGAAGAAGATAACATGAAGATAAAGTAAAAATAAAAATTGGGTCAACATGGGAGAAGGCCTAAATGCCCCTAACACTTTGCATCATCCCCAATATTAAAAAGCAACATTATGATAAATAGAAGAATAATGATATTAATAGAAGAATTACATGATAGATTTTCCACCCCTATATCCAAGCATCAATCCTCTAGGTAGGATGAAAAACACAAAAAGGAAAGAACGGGGGAACATAAACACACAAACAAATCTAATCTACATATAAAGAGGAGGTACCACCCTAGTCCTCATTGACCAGTAGGTTGTCCTGCTCCAAATCTAGATCATTGTAAAGGGAGGGTAGATGGGCTTGCAAGGGAAAGATAACCAGAGCAATACCCTATAACTCACCTGCAACAAGGGACAAGGAAGAAGGCCCCTCAAGGTCTTTTTCACTGAGCTCTTGTGAAGAAAAAGTCATCGATCTTGCAAAGATCGAGGATATATTTAGGCTATCATCCACCAAATTAAACATGAAATTTATTAGAGTGCCATGTGTCAACTTGGTGGGAGAAGAACGAGACACCTAAGATCCATTGTTGACCTAGTGAAGAGGGGCGATGACTAGCTTTGGAGAAGAAGGGTTTTCCTTTGTCACAAGGACAATACAAGCCAAGATAGAACCAACTTTTGAAGAAGGTGAACTATTCTTTTGAACTCCACTTGTAGTGAGGTCATCCTATAGATTGTGCTTCAATAGAGGATGTGGAATCCCCACAAAAGAAGCACAGGCAAAGGAGGAAGAAGACAAAGTCATAGCAGACACCATCGTTGTATTCAACATGTCTATGGGTTGTGAAAAAGGAGGGATGTTCGGGAGGGACATCAAGAGAGGGGGATCCATGGAGGGAGTGATGAAAAATTTCAACCTCTTGGGGTGATTATCATTGGGACTCGTTAGAGGAGTTGGGAGAAAGAAAGAGGTGATGGGAACTGAGGCAAAAACAACATGAGAAGACAAAAAAATAGAAGAGGATGCAAAGCTAGACGCTACTGGATCCCCCTCTGTCTTCTTCAAGGCAACATGCACCATAGTTAGAGCCTTTTTCTCGCACTTACACTCCCACGCAAGCTGGTTACATCAGCTACGGGTACTAGAAGACATAGTCTAAGAAGAAACTAGAGGTTGTTGCTCAACTGTAGGAGTATCCTCCACAATCATTTTCGGTGGAAGGATGGTCTCTTGGGTAGGAGTAGGTGTAACATGCCCATTGTTCTACTCTAAATAATTTTCAAAGTTTTAACCACAAGTGAAATAATTCATGATGCCATCACATAGCAATAAAATTTTTCTCTTTAAAATAAAGATATCATGCACATTTGGAATAAACACAATTCCAAACTTCCATTGCATTACATTGTGATATAGCAATAATTCTTCTTTCTCATTTCAGTCAACGAAATGTTACAATATTTCCAAAGAAATGATTTCATAATCAAGATACAAATTACATTTTCCATCTTTCAAAGAAATAGA
This sequence comes from Sequoia sempervirens, assembly GCA_007258455.2. Taxonomy (NCBI): domain Eukaryota; kingdom Viridiplantae; phylum Streptophyta; class Pinopsida; order Cupressales; family Cupressaceae; genus Sequoia; species Sequoia sempervirens. The sequence continues at coordinate 734,863,331 of VDFB02193867.1, forward strand.
TACAAGTTACATACATACGTAGCTCTCCTGAGCTTCATTGGAAATAAATATACAAACTAGTCTTGATGCCACCTCATTGGTGCATACATTCTAGATGTCCCCAATTCCTTCGCGTAAACATCCTCAAACCTCAGCGACCAACTAATGAGGAGAAACATTACTCAAGCGCTTTTCCACCAACCACAGACTTAATGCAGTCCCCTGCACATCTACCACATATGGTAAGATGGACCTTCCCTTCGATGAAGAGTTTGGTATGGGAACCTCATAATAATAGCTTTCTTCATCTTAGTGTTGTGTCCTACATAACTAGAACTTGTATACCAAGTACAATCCTAATATAGCATGCATAAAAGGAACATAGTGAATTGACAGTAAAACCAATGGTAAATTACACTACTTTTTCCAAAGTATTCTTCACACAGTACTTTGAGTGAAAGTCATCCTATTCACAAACACTAACTTAGCTTAATTTGAATTTTTAACATTCATATACTATGCATAGGTAATTCCCTTCCGTGGGTAATATTTAACCTCATAAACAACCTATTCCTATTTCCAATTCATAAAGATACTTTTCCTAAGTATTGCCATGTATAAGCTATCCCCTTCATTGGACAATCTAATCCCAGGAATAACCTATGAACTCATTGTGACTCAAAAAACTCATAATCTAAATTATAGCTATATAAGCTTCATCTAATCACATAATAAATACTCATCAATAAATGAATCCATTTAGGAATATTTATCACATCAATAGTGATTCTCATCAAGAGTATAATTGCATCAATAAATGACCTCAATCAAAGAATAATCATATAAAAATGACTCATTCAAAAGTATAGTCTAAAATAATCTATTCAAGAGTGTAATCTTATCAATAAAAGATTATTCAAAAAATAGATTTTGATATATAACACGACTTCATGTCAAGAGTGTAAATAAACCAATCAGGTATTAATTCCAACTCAAAAGTTAATCACACCTATGGCTCCAATCGATTAGTAATCCTCAAATTCAAGTGATCACCTTTAACCACATAGGTTAATCTCAACCTATGTGTTCCAAACAAAGATCAAATAAACAACTGAACCAAGTAGGTTATTCTCAACATATTGGTTCTAATTAATGATTTAGTAAATATCCCAACCCAGTAGGTAATTCTCAACCTAGGGTTTCAATCATTAATCAAGTAAACTTCTCAACCCAAATAGGTTATTCTCAACCTAGGGTTCATTCAAGAGTAAAGTAATGATCAAGGGATCAATCAAGTATAGATTATTGATGTGGTTTGCATGATGTCACATCCTATCACATCTTTCATGCCATCACTATTGTTGTATTGCTAAACATTATCATTCCCAAGGTTTCCTAGCATTATAAGCTAAAAATGTTAAGTCACTTCATGACATCAATACTTTTCGTATTCTTTATACGTATAATGTAGACTATCTATGTATAATACAAACATCATGTCATCTGAATTCTCATATAGGGTATATAAAAGTATTAAATAACTTCTTTAAGCTATTCATTCTTTCATAAATCCTAATATATAATACTATTGATAATATCCACTCCTTGATATAGAGTATGTACAAACACTCATAAGGAAACCATAACAACTAGATTCTTTTCCTTTCCAATAAGAAAATAGATCATTCCTCTATTCTAGCAATTTAATGCATTTCCCCAAACAATGAAATCAAGACACTCAATCTTTCCAAAATAGATAAATCATAAAGAGAGTAGAATCTCATTCCTATTATACACTATATTCCAATTTGACCAACTAGTTCCTTAGCCAAGCCCATTGTAAGAATCAACTTTGCAACTCTTTCCCCTTTTCAATTTCTGTTTCCAGAATTTCCTCACAATAACTCTCACACAATATGCCTCACAAATCTCCTCACAAGTAACTCTCAACTTAACAAGAATATTATAGATAAAAAGCAGCAAAGTGCAAGTGAATCCATATTCAAATGAGGAAAACCTCTGCTCTATTTATAAAAAAATATGAGCCTTTGCTGCCTATAAACTTGCTTCTCAAAGTGATACTTCTCAACTCACTTGATTCAACTCGGCATAGTAATTAAAATATGGCAGATTTCTAACTTAAGACTTAGAAAAATAGCACATTAGGTTTCTTCATTCATGGACAACAAGAGTGTAAGATATCCAAGGTAAGTAATTACACAAGTCAACAACTTCTAATTGACCATTTCATATTGCACATGCTTTTACCAACTGGTAATTGATTTGCAGGTTAAAGACTTCTACTTGTATTATATAGTTCATATTTTGGCATGACCAAATCACCATGTTTCCTATCTTTTGGGTTCTTGTTTTCTTAGAAGAATAAGTCAATATTCCAATGCCTACGTTTTCATAGAGTTTGACTTGGTCTTGTTTATGTATTCAACACATATCATATGGATCGACTTTACTTTAAGCGCTATTTTATTCACTTATACAACACATTGCAATATTAACTTACCACCTTAATATTGTGCACAACACTTTATTTCACTATGCTTTATCCACTAATCATATGCTATGCATAATCAATGCATTATATGCAAAGATAATATATGTGGCTTTATGCAATAACTTAACATTCATTATACATTATACATCGTGTGATTTATTATTAGCAATGCTTTCAAAGCTTTCATGTATAGGTTATATATTAACATTGCACTATAATATGGAGTGCCATATATTCATTAAATCAACCACTATGTATATACTCTTTTGACAAATAAGTTCATTTAAATAATTCATTCGATATTCAAATGAATATGTCCATATTGTCATTTTTATAAACAATATCATATGTATATATCTATCTATCTATCTATATACATATATATACATACTTATACATATATTGACATACACATATGGACATTCCTTCACATCAACACATACACATATATCGACATGTGTATATATATGTATATATGCATATATCTCATATATATACATTTGTTTATACAATCGATCACATATAATTTCTATCCTATCGATAGACATATATGCATGCAATGTATATATATATATATCTCATTGATTGAATATAGTCATACAAAGAAGAACTCACATATACCAAGCACTTATCAAAAACCAAGAATGCTCTCAATAGAAATCATGACCCTTCCCAATGCAACACAACATGATAAAGGATGACTTACCAATTTCTTGAACTATGACTTGACTCAACCATTCTGTAAACTGTGAGTGTGTGTGTAAGCTTAGTTAGGTTCAATAAGGGTTACCAAACCAAATCCTTCTCTTGAGTGATACTTCCCCTCCCTTCTGAAGGTGTGAATCTGTACCTACATCCAACTTATCATATTTTTAATAGTAGTTAGATGTTCACATGAAATCCAATTTCATCATAAAACATTAGAATATTCATATTTCAATTCATAGTCTTTCATTGTACTTCATCAATATAAACATCACTACTCCTTTAAAGCAATAACATCCTTAATACCTTTTTTAGTATTTCATTCCTTTACCAAACATATCAAAATAATTATTTGAATTCATCATCCTATTTACTTGTGAAGGTAAAAGTAACTCAATAACAATAAGACGGGGTGTAATAGTAGGAGGAAGCAAATGAGCAGAAACAATCACAGGAGGAGAAACAAACATAGGTGCCTCGACGACAGGCCTCTTCCCATTCTCTACTCTAGGGGTAGGTGGAGGAACAGTAGGAGGCCATAGAGGCCAAGATGTAGGAACAACCCGATAGGAAGATTTCCCCTTGCCATAAATAGTGGTTCGGGGAACTGTGGGTAGCACAGGAAGCTCAAAAACTTGACGATTTGATTTTTACCATGCAAGAACCATCACACTTCCTATGTGAGGCACAGGAGCGGGAGTCAAAGATGTTGCAATAGGATGAGGAGTAGAAGGAGATGGAATCATAGACATAGAAGGAGAAGGCGCTCTAGAGTGTGAGCAAGATTCCCCTTTCCCTTTGACAGGACAAAAGAGGTAGCTTGTTGTTGCGCTATCATAGAGGATTTTACTAAGAAAACATAAGTAGACACTAGATAACTAACCTTCAAAACTAAGTCCCCAATCTTATTTTTAACATAAGCCTTATATAAAAAATATCCCCTAGGAGGGAGAGGTCTTATTGGGATAGGATAGAATTGATCCAATGAGAATCCCCATGCAAAACTAGCGGTTTATAGCCAGTGTCACACACTGCATGCACATCACCTTCATGAGGGAACTTTAAGCATTTGTGAATTACAAAGGAAATTTCATTCATAGAGGCTATCCACAGGATGCCTAGCCTTACTATGAATAGGTTAGACTTTGGGATCATGACAAATGGCACATCAACATATTTGGGATCAACTAAGATTGATAAAGAGAAATAGCCCATATGGGCAATAGAGAGTCCATTGTGGGTACAAAGAGTGGCCTGCGACTCTTTGTATCTCTCCTTGTGCAAACTATTTATGAAAAAGGTTTCCTCCATGATAAAATTTACCCAGCTTGATGGATCAACTAAGACACTAGTTATGGTGTTTCCATTAATCTAGGTAGTAATGTATTACAAGGAAGGCTCCTTTTAAGAGGAACACCATGCAAGGTGAAAGATATATTAGGCACTACACTCACATTTTCATTAGGAGGGACACACATGAATGAGACCATGTTCACGTACTCTGATGGAACTAGCTCAAAAGATGTAGAATATTATGTAACTAGGTTTGCAGAGTGAGAGGGAAATGGATCAGTGTAAGTTTGGAACTCACTGTTGGCCTTGGACATAGATTTATTAGTATTCTATTTCTTCCGAGTGAGATGGCCGATAGTCTCGTCATTGATGTGATCATGGATCTTGTGATGTCGATGCACACATTTCTTGGTGTTATGCCTGAGCATTCAGTGGAATTGATATAATTGTTGCACATTGTACCACTTAGGGTATGGCTCAGTCGAAGGTTGGGGTTCTAGCAATGTCAGAATTTTATCTTTTAACAACTTTTTTAAAATAGCAGTATAAGATTTAGATACTTTTTAAAAATTTATATTGCACCCTAGGCCCTGTCTTTAGATGTAGATACCATGTTTTCAATAGATTTATTCTTGCTAGAAACTAACATTACAAACCATGTATCAGGATGGGAGCGTGAGGATGAAACTTTGAACTATGCAACCATATGTTAATTTTCACACAATGCATTACATAGGTGTGCAAAGGAAGGGTAATTCATGAAGGTGAACTTCTCTTGTCACTACTTCTGTAAGTTCTCAATGAATTCCTTTTAAAAATCTAAGTTTGATAAAGGATAAGAGATCTATGAGAACAACACTTGATAATGAGTGATAAAATCAATTACCTTTTTGTGGTCCCGTTGCTTGCATTAGATGAGATCTAAAAAGGTCATCTCCAGTCCGATGATAGCTTGGAACTACCTCAGGAATTGCTTTACCAACTAATCAAATGATAAGATAGAGTTATCTGGTAAGGAATAGTACCACTCAAGGGTAGTGTCCTTAAGGGATCTCAGTAAGAGCTTAGCCATTAAAGCATCATGATGGAATAAATCACTGCACATAGCATTAAATGCCGAAATGTGTGTTTGAGGATCTCCATGACCACTATACTTTTTAAATTTTGTAATCTCCATCCCCTAAGGGATAATAATGTTCATAATGACAATAGATATAGGACTATGATGAAAGAAAGGTTGGAAAATAGGTTGAGAGGTAGAACTAGATAGGTTTTCTAATTGGTTTTGCATATGTCCCATATTCTAAAATAAAGCATTTAGGATAGGGTTAGAGGATGAAACATGACTGGTGGAACCTCCTCCAGACCCACTAGAGCCACCAGCCTACATACCAATAGAGGCCCCACCACTGGGACCAGCATGGGCTCTAGTATTATGACCAAGAACATTAAGACATGCGAAGCTAAAACCCAAGGGTACCCTATTTACTTTAACAATGGGGGTTGGCTGGGGTCCAGAGGCAGTGTTAACATAAGGGCTAGTCTCAGTCATGCATACTGATACCCTAGGCATCAAGACTTCTAGCTATCTTTTGATAGTCTTGGAGCCAAGGTCTCAGGAAACACCCAAGTTTGAATTGTAGGCTTGAACATGAGTTTCCACAATGTCCACAAGGCCCCGATGAAATTCTAGACCTATCCAGTCCTTGTCCAACATAGCTCCCAATTTGTTAACAACTTTAGCGGCTTTATCCATAGTCCTTTCTTTCTCCAAATACTTCTCAAACTCCTCAAGTCTCCTATCCAAGGAAATAAGTTACTCTATGGGGAGCTCAAGAGCATCATCTTCCTCCATAGATGAAGTGGAAGGACAAGTAAGAGGGGTAGGAACACATGTAGCAGTTTCTCCAAGGGGGCTGGAGAAACTAGTAGGAATTCGCAAAACTATTTCCTCAATGGTAGGACCAATTTGACCCATAGTGACCTTCTTGGAATCCATCTCTATATTTCGTAAGATCCTTCTAACCACATGCTCAAAGGTTGTAGACTGAGTCATAAAGATCATAAATCTTCATGACATATGAATCTGTAACTCACCCAAAACACGAGAAAAAGATCTCTGACACAAAGAAATGGAAACAGGAACTTCATGCCAGGTTCACCAAAAATGTAGAGTAGGGGGACTTGTCACCCCTGAGGCTCCAGGTCATGGGAGAGCCTCAAGGAATGAACTACCCTAAACTACCTTAGGTTGATCAATAGGTAAATAAAGGAGAGATAGGCTAAAAAGGAAGGGAAAACAAGAGTTTGTTTCCCTTCTACTAATGATAGGTGTTTCCAAAAATCAAGTGAGCAGACTGCAAATTAGACAACTCTTTATTTGACGATGAGAACATAGGAACCAGACTTCAACACACAATGCTAGAGTCTCAGGGATGTGCTTGTGTCTTGTATGGATAAAGGGTCGAATGACATTCAAAGACACTCAAGGTCTACTTACAACCCAAATATCAATTTTTTACAGTTTGATAGTTTGATAGAAAAATATAGAAATAGAAAGTACAACAAGAAGAATACTAGAAAGGATTATTCTAATGACAAAAATGACAAGGAATGAGTAGGAAAGATACCATTCCATACATAGTCCATTTCTCCAGCTAAAGCTCCAAGAAGATGAACGTACACCTACACACATAGAAACATGAAAAATGTTGGGTTGTGTTTTGAGGTCTACCTCAATCAAACACTTGTTTTGGTGTTCCCACCTCCACGGACAACCAAGATACAATGATATAGAGAAAGTGATAAAAAAGAGATAATGTAAATGACACAATAAGGTAGAGAGCAATGACAACCTGAATGCTACTATAGAAGATGATAGATGCAAGTAAATGAAAAGACAATGTTACCTTCCCTACTATAAGCACTCAAGGCCGATAGAGGGAGGGAGAGAACAACACCACCATGCTGAGGAGATAGAACTTCATAAACTTGCGACAATGATGGTGTTAAAGAAAAAAGACACTATAAAGACCAAATAGAAAGCTAGTAGATACAAGATATAACAAGAATAATCAAGAAAAATGAGAGAATTGAGCTTGAGAGAATGAAGGAATGAGTTAGAGAATGCAAGGGAGTGAAAATATGAGTTTAAATTGATAAAATGGAGGCAAGAGTCATTTTTTGTTGGTCAAGACCTAGTAGAGAACATTGCATTCATGATCAACTAGGAAATGTAACACTTCTATGGATCCCAAAGGCAAGAATCTGTCAGGATGACAGAGCAACACACAAATGTCCATGCGATGCATGTGCCTCCTTGACAAATATTCCTCCACTGACGCAAAAAGACAGGGGCAAGTGGAAAGATCAAGAAGATGATGAGGGGTTTATGCATCATCGTACTTGTAATTCTAAAGTAACAAAAAATAAATGGAAAATTCACCTAGGGTGTAAATTTGCGCCATTACAATGGATAAGTGAGTAAAAGTACATAACTATGCCACACTTTTATAAAGGAAATGACCAACAAAAATATTAATTTTTAACTTCAACCATCTTAAAGTAATATTTATGTTTTAAATTTTAAAATTATGTGAACTAATGAAATGTAGAACTCTTAATGTAGTTTATGTTTATATTTTTTTATTTAAAAAAAAATTAGTTGGATATATTTTTTTATAAATTTAAGAGAAGAAATTGAATTGTTGATTTTTTTAAAAGGTGAGATTGAGTTAAAAATATAAACAATATTTAATCATGCACCAATCCAAAATATTTGTTATGTAAAATCATATCATTTAAATTCAAACTCTATGCAAGAGAAACATCTCTCCAAGCATGATACTTATTTAAGGATATTTGGATCCATCTATTTGAAGAATATAGAGAAATCAATTTATGCTCTCCAATTTTAACAATTGGTATCATAGAAATAGTTTTTTATACCTTTCCTCAAAGTGGAATTTAAGTGCAACAAAGCAACAATAAAGTGCCAAATTGAAGAACTATTGGTGATGAAAGTGTGCAGCCTAGGAAAAGGTGACTTTTTTCATAAATAAAAGATTGTATGAGGAATTTCTTTACTCCTCATAATGAGAAGTGAAAGTCATGGTCAAACATAGGAAAAGATGAATTTAATTTTTTTTTGGTGGTTGAAGATCTTAGACCTAGTGAAGGGTGCATAAATTTGGTGAAAGATGGATTTTGATATTCCTCAAATTCAAATGCAAAGATAATATTGGCATGAATGGGGTTATTTCCTAACTAGTTATTAGTGAGGACCTATTCACATTATTATAATTTTACTTAGGAGTTAATTTTCCTAGTTGTCATTTCTAGAAGTTAGTTATAATGGGGCTATGTATCATTATTTAATTTTAGTTATCTAGGCATTTAATAATTCTCTCATGCATTTAATATTTTCATTGAGAATTTAATGTTTGTGTCCTAGGTTGTTATGACCTAGTTGTCTCATTAGATAAGATTAAGACACTTGTCATGATCTTGTCTAATCCTATCTTGCTCCTTTCCTATATAAGCAATAATTCATATGGACATTTCATTCATCAAAAGCTCAGTTGAGTGTTGTGTAAGTCCAATATATCATTGTGTGGACAAGGATTTTGGAACCCAATATTCTCTTGCACTTCTAGGGTTTTTCACCTAAAAGGAAAGAGATGGGAAAAAATGAGTAATTACCCCACTCAAAACTGATGCACGTACAGATGAAATATGCATAAATGAAATAAAATAATGAAGGAAATGAATGATTGATGCAAAATCTAAGAAATGCAAGTTTTTTGAAAACACAGTGATGTATGCAAAATGACCTAAGAATGCAAACAAACAATAATAGAAATGAATGAAACTGGAATGTGATGTAGAGAGGCTTTGGAATCCTGTAGAATTTGTTGTTGAAGCCAACTAGGACACTTACACCAAGCTGGGTGACTTAGTCCTATTTTAGGGAGATTCTATCATAATAGGTTTCAGCCAAATAGGTATCCAGAAATACAGGAATCACTTTTCAGGCTTGTCAGTGGAACTAATTTGCCACACATGGTGACTTAGTCCACTTGGGAATCTCAAGAAATTTGGGGTAGGAATCTGAAGCTTTCAATCTTCACTTCTCTTCTTGACAGGTGTCTTGATCTAATTCTACATAAATTAGGTTGTAAGAGGTCTCCAAGCTTCTCTTAGGGATTTTGTTGACTTGAATGACTTTGATGGGATGATGAAACCTTTTAACACCTTTCTCTTTGACAAATCTACATACAAGACTTGCAAAAAACACATGCAAAGAGGGAAAAAAGGGTTAAGGGTTAGAGAATAGGGGTTTGCCTTGGTCAAACCCCAATTTGGTAATCAAACCTTGGAAAATGAAATGAAATAAAGAGATAATGATGAATGAACATGCAATGCTACAACTCACCAAACCCTTGGTGTAAAAATTTGAAGATATGCAAGTAGATGCTCCAATGAAGACTTGATAATGCCTAGAATGCCTGAGAATGATAAATGAATGTATGCTAATGTATGAGTGAATGTATTAGATGAATGAGGGTGAAAATGAGAGGAAAACACTTTAAATTTATACTTAATTTTACAAAATTTCCTGAAAATAACACATCATAGGCTGACCTCAAAGTTAAGAGAATAATTTTGATTTTTGTGCCTAGTGGGACTAAGTCATCCTAGGTGGCGACTTGGTCCCACAAGGGAGATTTTACTAGGTATCGAGAATTAAAGTGTATTTAATGATGTTTAACAGGATTATTCTCTGAAACACACTTAAGTAGGGCTAGAAAGTGCATTAAGGGGCCATTTAAACATAAGAAAGGGTTAAATTATTGATGACAAGCCTAGAAAAGTGTGAAAGTTTGTTACAAATATTTACAACACTTTAAAATAAGACTTGGTAAGTGATAAAAAGGAGTTATTTAGGTGAATTATAATGAAAAGGTTCTAGAAAATTGTGAAAGTGGGTTACAACACTTCACAACACTTTTACAAGACATCATAGAATTCTTATTGATTCTCAAGGACCCAAGACTTAATGTGAATGTGTTAGCCAAATTACAACATTAAATCAAGGAAAAATCAAGCCAAAATCACCAGGAGGGCCTAAACATGAGAAAAATTAGAAGGGTTACTTTTTTCGTGTCCATATTTAGCCCCCACTTTAGTGAGAGGATGAACCTACTTCAAACTCACACTAAAGTAGATCCACACGCAATCAAGAGGGGTTTCAATGAACTAATGCTAGCAAGATGAGACAAAAATGATCAAGATGGACGATCAAGCCCCTAGGATGAAGATCCCATGGCCAACTAAACATGAGCACAAAGAAACACACATGAGAATAATGAAAATGAAGAGGAAGAAAAGAAAAAAGAGAGCCAGAACAAGCTTCAATCATTTTTCCATATCATTGTGGATCAAATCTAGATTGTTTTTTTGAAAGGAAAAAAAATGTATACTCACTCTGAGGCAACAAAACTCATGGCTATCCACTGGGTGAGAAAGCTCAAAAGGTGAGAAACATACACTCATGACTGGTATGCACTCACACACATGCAGGTGGCTATGGGGAAAGTCATGCCTCAGATTGGGCTTCCCGTTCAACCATACCCAAGTTATACCTCCTGATAAATTTAATAAGACGCCACAAAAGTAAATGAAATTTCGAGCTTCACGAGACAAGAAAAACTTCATATGCTTAGAACTCATGAACAAATGCGATGAGACCATAGGCATGCAAGCTATGTTATGCAAGGTGGCCATATAAAAAATACAAAATGCAACATGCAAAGAGTGTTCAAAGGAGTCTTTCTTAGTTCATATGAGGTATATAACTTAGGGAACAATGTGCCTAATATCTCCAAGAGAGGACCAATCAAAGAATAGAAGATTCACAACTTAGGGGATGCAATGTGTCACATCAAGACACTAAGAGGAATGCAATATGCTAAGATAGATCACACTCATGGAGGAAATTACACCCAATGTCATCCACAAAGTGACAAATGCATTGTATGAAGTGAGAAGGCTGGACTAAGAACCAAGAATAAGAAAACAAATGCAAAATGAATAGTACCAATGTATGCCCCCACTTTAAAGGAATTTATACACACCTTTGTGTGAGTAATTAATTTAAAGTAGCAAATGAAAAATACAAAGAAAAAGAAGACATGAGAGTCAACTTGGAAATCCCCTATGCCAAGTCATATGTTTTCGAGTAAGGATATGCCATGTGAAGCAAAGGAAAAAGAAAAGGAAGAGGTTTCCCCCAAAATGAAAACACCAAACACATAAGGGATCTATGGATTTGGGGTCAGTATGTTCTATGCTGCAATGTTGTGTTTAGAGAGCTTGGAACTGCCATCATCCCCCAAATACATAGAAATGGAAGAATGACACCAAGAGGGCGAAAACAAAGGAAAAGAAAGATTTGTTTGGGTCAACATGGAAGAGACATAGGATGTCATGATTCTTTTGGTCATCTTCGAAATGAGAAAACAATAAAAATGAAAAAGAAAAGGAAAATGAAAATGGAAATTTTTTTGGGTTACCATGAGAGAGACATTTCCGTCTCAATGCCTTGTGTCATCCCCAAAAGGAAAACACAAGAAAAAGAAAAGGGGCCTTTTGGGTCAACATGAAAGAGACATGAACTGTCTCAATGCCTTGCATCATCTCAAAAGGAAAACACAAGAAAAATAAAAAGGAAAAAGTGATGTACGACATATAGAAGAATGAATGTACAAATAGAGGAATTCCACAAAGAGAAGGAGAACATAAAAAAAAACATCGCAGGAGAGCACGTTACACACATGCCAGTACACAAAGGAAAAAGAAAAAGAAAGTGCAAAATTCTAGTAAGGAAAATTTGAGTCACCCATCCATCAGGTCATCTGCTTCCCAGTAATGCTTAATGATATGTTGAGGGCAGGAAGCTAGCCAAAGGAACAAGAGAAAGTACTGAACTAGGGGAAGCACTAGGTTCTACACTCTTTGTACGAGATTTGTCATTTAAGTTCATGGAAGAGGAAAATAATGTATTCAAATCATTATGCACCCCTTCATCTATGTTAACAATCTCATCATCGTCATCTAGACTAATCACAATAGGAGGAAGAATGATAATGTCTAATGAAGGGTGTACTTCTTTTGGTTGTTGTATTGGATCATTTTTTTGTGATTGGGTAGGAGGGTCGTCATGCATTGCTTCTGTCAAGTGCATATTTTTATTTTCTTTATTTTCTTCATCTTGTAACTTGCGAGGAAGGGCACGACATCTACGCCTATGCTCCCTAGCTCCTCTATTTCTTTTGGTTTTATTGTTGAGTTGTGTTTGTGAAGGAGCAGGTTGATCAACCATAGGTTGTTTTTCTTCCCTAGGGGGAGGAACGAAAGGAAGCATGGAAGGTTGGTCATTCACTTTCTATTTTTCTTTGTAAACTTGTTTTATATGAGGCATGATGAAGTTGTTATCATTATCTCGTGGTCTCTTAGATGATGTTGGGGAGGTTTCAGGTGTTGGTTGAGCTTGGTTGAGCTTGGTTGTTTGGTTCTTGTTTGGGTTGAAGCATTGTTTCATCTAAGATAGGAGTTTCAGAAGTGGATGGGGACATGTTGCAGAGTGACAATTTTTCTATTTTCTTTGCTTTAAATTTTTAATAAGCTATGAAAAATAAGTTTTTGTGAGGTGCTATAGGTTCCATGGGCTCGGGCCAAAAGGCTTCTAAGGAAAAGTTTCCTTTGGAAGACAAAGGATTAAAGCTACTATGGTGAATAGTGAATATTTCATTGTCAAAGGGAAACTTTAAACATTTGTGTATGATCGAATGGACAACCTTCATTGAGTGAAGCCATGGATGGCCCTACCACAAATGAAATTGGTTTGATTGTGGGATGATGAAGAATGTAACATCCAAAATATTTTTGGTCCTATTTGTAATGGAAGGATGATCAATCCTATCATACGACAAGCAAAACCATTGTGTGTTGTTATCCATGCTTTTGGTTTATCATAATCATCTTGATAAAGATCATGTAATACCAAAAATTCCTCAATGATCATGCTCTCTCCATAGGCGAGATATATGAGTATCCTATTAGTGGGCTTATCATAAATATGGTTGGCTATGTAAAGAGGGCTATCAGAGAGATTTTGAAGTATGTCCTTAGAGGAGAAATTAATATCAAGAGATTTCTTAGGTTGGCCCCTATGAGGGATAACATCTATCACACCTACCATTTCATCCATAGGGTTAATAGTGGTCATATGTGGAATGGGAATAGGATGATCTGTATGAACATTCATCACATCATTCTTTGGAATTTCACTAGCTTTGACAAATGAAACATTATATTTGGGAATTGGATCGGTGAAGATTTGTAAGTTTTGATTTGGAGGGGAAACATACTTATTGCCTTGATCATTAATACTTGCAATGGATAGATGACCAAAATCAATGAGGTCTTGCACAAGGTGTTTAAGATGCTTACAATTTTTCGTGTCATGTCCATTTTGTCTATGATAATGGCAATAAGCATTGGATTTAAAGTTTGGAGGTAAAGGATTAGTAGGATCGGGTGCTTTAATGATAGGTAAGGTAATCATCTATTGTTGTAAAAATTGGGATATTGTGTTATGAAGGGTGTCTAGTAAAGGTGTGAATTGTCTTTTTGGTTCTCCATAACTATAAGGCACCATGGTTTTAACAACTGCTACTTGGTTGTTGACAGGTTGAGTTGGTTGTTGAGGGGGGTTGAGTTGTAAGAACCCTTATTTTTTCTTTCTAAATGGTTGGGAATTGTTTTGGTTGGCATGTTCAAATTGCTTAGCGTGGTTGGAAGTGGACTTTGCATCACGACTGTTAATTGAATTGTGATAATCACAAAGGGCAGTACACAAGTGCATAAAGGAGGGAAATTTCATCATGGTGATTTTTTCCTAAATTTTAGTTTGCAAGTTTTTGATAAAAATCTTTTGAAGGTGTGGATCAAGAATCTTGACATCAATTTTAGAATAAAGTGATTGATAGCGTGAAATAAAATTAGTTATCTTTTCTTCTTCATTTTGCTTACATCTCATCAAATAAACCAAGGTCTTCTTTTGAGTCATATGCACTTGGAAATGATTTATAAATGCATCAACTAGTTCATTGAATGAACAAATTGAATTGTTCGGTAAATATGAGAACCATTCCAAGGCAGTGTCTTTTAGAGTCCTAGGAAACAGTTTGGCTAGCAGTTTATCATCAAGGAAAAAGTCACTACATAAGGTGGTGTAAGCATTGACTTGGTTAGAAGGATCTCCCTTCCCTCCATATTTCTGAAATCTAGGCATCTCTATTCCTTGTGGGATCGGGGTTCACAATATTTCCAAAGAGAGTGGGATGTTTCAAACATAATAGGTGGGTGGTCCATTCTAATTTTGGTTTATGGTGGATATTTGTTTTTGCATGGAGGAGACAGTTTGGAAAAGTTGTGTTATGAGAGGGTCAGTGTAAGTGGTATGAGGTAGAAGGGAAAGTGGTGATGGAGTGTATGTAGTGGTAGGGAAAGTGAAGGGAATGCTTATAGATGGTATGGTGGAAGAGGATAGAACATGCGATGCCACATAGGAATTAGGAATGCTAGTAGGAATAGTCAAGGAAGGAATCACATTACTAACTTGTTGCATTATTGTTGTGACTTGAGGAGTGGTATAGGTAGGTATGGATGCTACTATTGAAGGAGGAGTGTGAGGTCCTCCTTGGCTAACCATAGTGTTTTATGGTTGAGATGTACTAGAGGTGGAAGGAACATGTTTGTGGTATATCTCAACTATTTGTTTCATAACATCTAGACCTTCGTCACATTCAAGCATGCGATGGATGTTTTCTATGGTAGGATTGCAATGGTTGAAATTTTTTCAAGACACACTTGATGTTGAATATGTGTTAAGTCCTCATGAATGTTAATGAATTTTTCTTGTGGAATGTGATTGTTCTACGTGTCAACTTGCATGTTATTGGAAGGCAAAGAGGTACTAAAGGTAGTATCCATGCCTAGTGTACTAGTTGCAATACTAGGAGTGGAAGCTTTAGATAACCCAAGATCCACAACAAGTGTATTATTGTGGGATAACATGAGTCTTGAGCTTCTTCTCACTAACGTATTAGCAATAGGACACTAAACACTCATGCAAAGGTTTCTATATGCAGGTGAATGTAAATGCAATGTAAACTAAGAGAAATAAAATGTTGATAACTAAAATTATTGAAAGCAACACAGGAATAGAAATAACAAAAAAAAAAATGTAGAAGATGATCTAAAAATGATATAAATTATAGTGCAAAATGTGCAAGTGGACTAAGTCACCTAGTGTGGCGAATTAGTCCAGGTTGTGATTTTTTTTAAGAATTTCCAAAAAATTTAAATGGAATTTTATGATTTTTAGATTTTCAGATGTAGGTATAATATGAAAATGCAATTTTTTTTTAATTTCTAATGAAATGCAATGCAAAAATGTAAGCTATATGATCTTTTCACTAATGCAATTTTTTAAAACCCTAGGATGCAATTTAAACAATGCAAAACTTAATGTAATTTTGATGCAAGTTATTCCTAGGATGTAAATGCACTTGAAATCAGAAGTAAAATGTTCTAAAGTCAGGTTCACCAAAATGTGGACACACTAATACATTTGACTGCAAAATTCGACGAAACTGTCCGGCAAAATATGTAAAATTCAATGTTTGTCAGGTGCTTGTAAAATTTGATGTGTAATTTCCAATTTTTTGAAAGTTTATCCCCAACATTCGTCAAAATTTCGATGAACCTGGGGTTCGTCAAAATGTCGGCTATCATTTTCATTGAATTTTCGACAAACATGAAAAATTAAAAAAAATCAAATTGTGGCCGACATAAAGAAAAGTGAGTTCACGCCTGATTTATTGTGACAGTGTTTTTCTCTACTTGAGATAGTTTGTGGAGAACTAAGGACTGTTTTCTTGGGAAAAATCAGAAAAAATTCAAGAAGATATTGCCAGGTTGAGGTAGTCATTGTCTTTTTGAGAATTGAGTTGTGAAGTCAGATTTGTAGTTCCAAGTTTGAAAATCATATTTTAAAAGCAACATCTCATCAGATTTCATTTTTAGAGGTTAGGGTTTTGAGAATTTCATGTCCAGATTTTGTTGTGTGGAATCACCATAAGATCACAACCAAGGAACAAATTCTTGTGGCTGTAATTATGTGATCCATAACTCTATTGGTCATGTGGCACAGTTGTGCTATAACAAATACATGATGCATTCATGTGTGACCCAAGTTTAATGTGGCTATGTTGTGATAGAAATGGAGGCACTCATATAATGTAGTTAATTCAGGTTGTATAATGTAGGTGTCAATAATCATCATTGGGTGCATTCAGGTTGTCTCAAGTTTAACAGGTTAGGATGTAATTATAGCATGATCAAAGAGTGATTACCTCTTGCTGCAATAAAGAGCCTATAACTCTGGTTGATATGCATAGTGGTTGTGTTATATCAATTATGTAGTGCATTCAAGCACAACCCATGTTTAATGGGCTATTCTAGAGAGTGATCAAGATTTTCTAAACCTTATGAATGTTACTTGACATATATTTGCATAATCTCAAATTCCTTGAGAGGAGCTTTTGAAGTATCAATGTATCCTATATAGGGTTTAGAATGATTTCTTTTAATTAAAAAAATAAATAAATGATGTATTTCCTGTAATTAGATAATGTGGAGATCTCCTAAATCTGCCCCAGGCTACACTATCCTCTTTGACTGTATTCATTACTCCGGCTACTAGGGTTTTGCATGTGACATCTTTAATATCTTCATGACCGTGGCTTTTAAATAGATCTCAGTCTTTTCTTTAATCCTTTTCATGGTAACCCTTGAGTTCCATAATCCACCTTCAATCTCTTCTAAGAACGTTGTCTTAAGCTAGACTGCATAGTATGCATATAAAGCAAGTCCTTCATACCTGCCATTGTTCCAAACCACCACTCACTGCCTTGCTTAAAATGTTGCCTCCATAAGCACAATGGCATGTTTTAAAATTATGGTTGCCAGTGATTGACCATTAAGGTCACCACTTTCATCATGAAGATACAATGAGATTTTTGTCTTCAAACTCAAGACATTATGGAAGATGACATTGTGAATTTTTTTGTGTACGATTTGATTTTCTTGCACATTTCTTGCTTTGCTACTTCCTTTAAAATTTGCACCCTCAGCTGCAATCTCAAACAGCTCACTCACTATCACTTGAAGATTCCTTTCATGAGCATCCTTCTATAAAATCAAACTATGCCCTATAGACTGCCTACTTACTACAAGGGACTCATTGTTTCATGGTATTGTAGTTCTTAATATCTTTCAACCTTATTGACACTACTTCACATTCCACAAGGTATTATTCACTATTCTCCCATCTTTGATGAGTCTCAAAACACTGCTCAAACATGCAATCCACTACCTCCACTATACATTAATGGCTAAGAATAAACATTGAACCTATGATTACCACTATTACTTCATTTTGACAGTCATTCCCTAATTTCATTTGCCTTGTCTAACACTACCAAAAGCATTTGAAAATCCCTTAAGGTTAACAAGGGGGTAAGGAAACTCACTGTTAAAATCTTCACTTTACTATGCAAAGTTTGAGCTTTATTATCTTGTCACTGCTTAGCCTCTTTTTGACTGTCACATCTCAAGTGACTGTCATTCTTCTTACCGTAGATTGCATTTACAAATGTCACTAAGCTACAATCTTTAGATTGCAAGATTTTGTTATTACCTAGAATGTCTCAATCTTTCTAGTATTGCAACCTCACTAATCCGCTATAGTTATTGTTTATGTTTCTACGGAGGCCTAGGGTTTGTACCCTAATCATGCTCTTACCAATGCTTCTATTATTTTTTATTAGGGCTCTCTCAATGTTGAGGGCCCTAGGGATAAGCTTGCCATAAGAAGTGACACAATGTATCTTTAACTAAAAGGATAAATCCGTATTGACATTAGCAATGATGATTCTGACTTGTTTCTCCTTAGGAATGGGTCACTTGCTCTTACTAGCTCACTACCTCCATTGTTGTAGGAAGTTTGTGATCAAGTTCAATATTATGATTTTCAGAGTCTTAACGGTTGGAAATATAGTAAAATCAGAATTTAATAAGTTTTGGAATTAACATTTTAAAGTGTTTTTTGGAGTCATTAACTTCAAACTATCTTCTCTTTTGCAGGGGTGGTTGCATGCCAAATTTTTTTGGTGTAAAATATCAGAATTATTAGATTATGTTACCTATCTATGAATTAAAATTATTGGAGTGTGAGTTTGATTTTTTTTGGAGATCTAAATAGTCAAGCTTAGTAAAGAAAAATCAGGTCAGATAATATTAGTCCAGAACAAAATGAAGAGACACTTGATAGATTGTGGGCTAGATTGAAAAGAAAGGGTGATGGGAAATGTTATTGTCCTTGCAATAATTGCAAGGGATTAAAGATGAGACGACTTTTAATCACAACAACTGAGAAACATTGTAGGCAACATGGCCACGTTGAAGGGGGCATGATTATCGTCCATTGGTAAGTTGTTCATTATATGTGTTTATATTGATTGAATTTGTAAATTTTTATATCATTTTAACATTTTATATATATATATATATAATCACTTGGTCATGATCATGGTTTATTTGTGTCTATCATTATTATAAAGGTGGGGCACCCTAGGGAAGATGATATGGATTATCACGACCTGAAGAATGTGGTTTTGCAAGTGGAAGAACATGAAGCTGTGAATATCGAAGATGAAGTTAATGATCCTATGGAAGAAGATGATCATGCACTAGAAAACACAGTTGAAGATGATGGTACAAATACATTGATCCATGACACATTTAGTGGCAGAGTTGATCATGATAATCAAGATGACTTTGATGATGTTCATGATTTACCTGTACTTGAAAAGGCATACAAGCCCCTTTATGAAGGCTCTGAAACAACTCTTCTCTCTGTTGTATTGTTGCTATTGAACTTGAAGGTTATGAATGGTTTATCAAACATAGCAATCTTATGGATGTTAAGGTATGTCATATATGTCATCTTTTTTCATCTATTTTAATTATTGTTAGTTCATCACTAGTAAATAAAGGATGGAATATGTACCATTAATATTTCTTTATATGAACAAATTATTTTTTGTTGTAGATTGATTGGTGAATTTTTATTACCACCATCAAATATTTTACCTCACTCATACCGAGATTTATGTGCGATTATGAAAGATATCAGAATGGAGTATCAAGCAATAGATGCATGTCCCAATAATCATATTATATATCGTAAATAATAGGAATTTGCAACAGAATGCCCAGAATGTCATATCAATAGATATTGAACATATCAACTAACAAAAAAGGTGCCTTGCAAGGTTCTTCGTTATATTTCTATTATTCCACGTATGCAACGATTATTTAGGTGTGAAATCTTAGCACAATTGATGGATTACCATGTACGGAATAGAAGTGGAGATGACATTCTTCAAATGCCTGTGGATGGTTCTGCACTTAGGGACATGGAGGAAAATGGCCACACTTTAAAGAAGAACCTCGTAATCTCAAGCTTTCATTGGGAGCGGACGGTGTTAATTCATTTGGAGAGCTGAGATCTATTTACTCAGTGTGACCTATTTTTGTTATCAACAATAACATTCCTCCATGGATGTCAATAAAGAGAGAGCACATAATGTTGTCAATGATTGTTCCAGGTATTTGTTTACATCAATTTTCTTTAACGTAGTAGCATCTCATTTGTCTTATTTGTTGCATAATGACTTATATTTTTTTCATTCAATAGTCATGTACATTAATTTATATATATTGCAGTAAAATGGTTATAATAATTATGTAATGTTTATGTTCATTCAACTAGGTAAGTACCAAGTTAAAGATATGAATGTATATATCGAGCCTCTTATTGTGAGTTACTAAAGTTATGGAATGGCATCACTATGTATGGCGTCTCGGACCAATAGGACAAAGACAATTTCAATTCCATACAATGCTTGTATGGACAATTCATGATGCCCTAGGGCTAACAAATTTTGTGGTATGTTATAACATTTGACACTTTAACAATATTTAATTTGATGAAGTAGATATCATGCATGTTTTAAAATAATCTATTCATATATATAATTAAAAAATTGACATATTTAATCCAATTATATATCATCTTGAGGTCTTCAAACAAAGGGAAAATTTGCATGTCCAATTTGTGGTCCAAAGATGAAATCTCATTGTTCAACAAGTTTAGGAAAGCAGGTGTTTGATGAGTATAGGCACTTCCTCCATAGAAATCATAAGTATCGAACTACTGAAAAACATATTTTTCAATGGGAAAGAGGAGACTACATCAAAACCACGAAGAATGTCACCTACCTATGGAAGTTGGAATATAATAGAATTAATCGTCAAGATTATACATCAGATCAAAATGTTTATCTATCATATATGATATGTTTTGAATTTATATTTTTATATTGTGTTGTGTTTACTCATGTTGTAATTGACAATGATTGTCGTTGTTAATTTGTTTAACTTATATGCTTCATAAAGGTCATCAAGGCATTAATGGTTGACTTCCACAGGGACTGAAAAGTTATCCCATACAATTTAGTAGGTTTCCCTACTATGAGCAGCTACAAATTGTGCATTTGTTTGATACAATGCATATCAGAAAGAATATAATAGAAATATTATGAAAAATATTGGATGGAAGGCATGACAAAGAAAAATTGTCAAAATTTGTAGTGACATTGAGGAAGCCAATCATGCAATGAAAAATGTCATTCAATTAAATAGTGATGGAGACAAAATTAATATAAGTTCCTTCCTTGGTTATTAATAGAGCAACAAAGCAATGCTATAAATGAAGTCATACAAAAATTTTGATTTCCCATAGGATTTGTTGTGAACATAAACAATATAATAACAAAGAAAGGTGAATTTGGGTCGAGGGGTTGAAATGCATGATTGACATACCTTCATTAAAGGTAATTATTCTGAGGTATATTATATACACTTGTATGAAAATGCATGTACTTTTAGGTGTATTGTGTTTACTACTTTTGGAAAAATAATGAAAAGATCATTTTATAATTATTGCAGTACATTCTACCTTTATCTCTCCCAGACAACTTTGACAACAATGTCAAGAAAGTTATATATGATCTTGGAAAATACATGAGGTAAGTAGCGAGATTTTTTCAATTCGCTGTATACATCTTATAATTGCCATTTTTTTTATTTGTTATGTAATATACTATATATTTTGTTAAATCGTTAATATATTTGTGCGGCGAATCACTTTGTAGATGGCTATCATCCTAAAAGAAATCCATAAAGAAGATATAAATTATTGGAAGAGAAAAATTCCTCGTCTAATGTGTAAAATTCAAAAGTATCTACCTTCAGCATTTTTCAATGCATAAGAACACTACCTCATACACTAGGTTGATGAGATTGAATTGTGTGGACTTGTGCACACAAGGTCAATGTGGATGGTTGAGAGAAACTTGAAATTTTTGAAGGCTTTGGTTAGACAAAGAGCACATCCTGAGGGTTCTCTGGTGGAGGGATATATGGTATACGAGACCATGGTGTACATTAATGAATATCTTCCTAAGTTTGTAACAAAGATCCATGCAGATCACATTTGGGATCCCAACTCCATTAACAAATTTGAAAGGGAGTACCTGATGGGGAAAGGTAGATTGAGGAAAGTGAGAGGTAATTATAAGATGGTCATGGAGATTAATTGGAATGCATTTTACATATAGTTTTTATGTATATTGTACTTATTTAATTTTTAATCTTCAATATACATCAATTATAAATTAAGTTCGTATACTGTGGTATTTAAATAATTATACGTCGTTTGTGAATTTCAATTTTTTTTGGTACAGTTGGTCGAAAATGGGATGCACTACATTTGTATGTCGCCAACAATCTTGATTAGATGACGGTATGGATTAAACGATGTCAACATTCTGGTTGCGCATTAACATGGGAAGGTGTGGCTTCATTGGTTAAATAAGCTCATCGTAATGGAGATTCCAATGTTACACAAAGGGAAATTGATTTAGCATATGGTTTAAGAGATAAACAAGTACGTATAAATATATTAATCACTTATATTATTTAATTATTTTCAAGTATATTGATGTATATATATCTTGAGATTGTTTTCTTTGCATACATTCGACCAAAAATAAATATGTTTATCAACTGACAATATTGCAATAATTTTTACATGTTTGACATATTGCAAGTGAAACACCACAAGGCTATGTGGTGCAATGGTCTTAAATTTTGAATCAAAATGTTGGATGACATGAAGGAAACTTGTGATTCTGGTATAACTGCAGTCTTTCAGGTGACTAATGTTTCATCTAGAAGCGACATACATCCAAAAGTCTTAGAAAATTAATACTATGGGATTTTGGATGATATACTTGAGTGTGACTTTAAGTCCTTTAGATTAATTTTGTTCGTTGTCCTATGGGTACAAGCTTCGATTGGTGAAAATGATCCTAAAGAGAAGCTGTTGTGTGAACATGATAATAGATTTACCATGGTTAATACAAAGTTGATCAAGCGAGCTAGAAATGAGCCCTATGTTCTTCCAAGCCAATGTGAGCAGGTATTTTACTCAGAGGTTCTAGGTAAACCGAGTTGGTAATTTGTTGTTAGACATGATCCAAGAGGAAGGCTGATAAAGTATAATGTGGTGGAAGAAGAAGATATCAAAGAACTAGAAGATGATGTAGATGATGGTCGGGATCAACAGTTAGTTGATGATGTCCCTGACAAAAATGTCAAAGAGGAGGAACTAGATCATGATGATGTAGGAGTTCATGTTCATGAAGATTATATCCGTGTGGATGATGACATTATCAAAAGCGATATTTATGATGATGATGATGAGTATGACCAATCGCTACGATATAGAATATGGATGGGATGATGGAGACAAGGGATTGGATGAAGAAAGATCAATGACATTGAAATATATAGACCTGTGATTATATTATCTATTTGATATTAATTTCTTGATAGAATTATATTTGACTTATGTGGTTACATAATTAATTCATGATGTTTTTAATTTTTATGCCATTACATAATTCATTTAATGATGTAATTTTTAATGTTTGAAAGGTCAAAAAATTAAAACATTTCAATAGTGATGTTAACAACTTGAAATTAGTGTGTTTTATGTTTCATGTGATCATAAAAGATTAAAAATTCAGTTGTAAAGGTGGTTGTTCAGTGATTGACGTGTATGTTGGTTCTTTTTACAATGTGACTAGGTTTTTCTTCTAATCTACCTATGGAATTTCTAATTCCAATCAAAGGCAGCTCGAAGGACCTGGACCAACTGATGAGGACTTTAAAAGCCTCCTACACTTAGGGCTTTGCAAGACCCGGGAGGGTGATCCCTTAATGTGTTTACAACCTCTGCACCATTATTATAAACAACATTAACAATAGCAGATGATCTCATTTAATAGCTCAACACGATAAGATAATATGAACTAGAATTGGCTGTTCATAGACAATATCAACTATCTAGAGCGTGAGATAACTAAACACAATCCATTGTATAAGATAGTCAATGATTTGCAATTTGTAGTAAGCTCTAGGAAAAGACAATCAAATACTGAACTACACTAATAATTACAACTTAGATCAGTGCCATATATCCATTGCAGGAGTCAAATTTATAAGCATCTAGAGGTTTATAACAAATTTAATACATCATATATAAGATCCCTGAAAATATTGCATTACAATTTCATCAGTATGCATTCTAACCCAGGACGACTTATCAAATCCTTATACAACACATATCCGCCTATAATCCCATTCAAGCATTTTAATTAATTCCTTGAATTAAAGCTAAAATAGAATCATACACACCACAACAGTGAGATGGATAAAACAACCCTTAGTTATTTCATTCAAAGTTCAGATATGCATGTACAATGGAGAGACATGAGCTCAAATTTTCATTTCAACTCAAATGCTAGTACTGTTATACAACATTAAATCTCTATGAACTCAAAACCTGTTACATAATGACTCAAAACCTAAATTGCATTTTCTCTAAAACCATTGGATATGCATAACATATCTCCTTATAATCCCATTCAAGCATTTTAATTAATTCCTTGAATTAAAGCTAAAATAGAATCATACACACTACATTAGTGAGCTGAATGAAACAACCCTTAGTTATTTTATTCAAAGTTTAGATATGCACATATAATGGAGAGAGACGAGCTTGAAATTATCATTTTGATTCAAATGATAATATTGTTATGAAACATTAAATCCTCATGAACTTAAAACCTATCACAGAGTGACTTAGAACCTAAATTGCATTTGTCTCTAAAACCATTGATCTTTATAATCAGCGCTGCAACTTCGCCTAGACTCGATCAAAATTATCTAACTTGCTAACCTGTACTTCTGGCCTTGAAATCCTTATAGAAAAATGAAGGAGCAAACAAGGTTAAGGCCAGAAAGTAAACACGTCACCAGCCGATTAGAGAACCTGATGATATTCCAAAAATTGTTACAACTGCAATCATCTTGGACCATATTCATATTCATCATGTTGACTGAGGAAAGTTGATGCGATTCAAAAACCACAAGAAACCGATACCGAGAAAGTCATCAATACAAAACTGGGACCATTGTAACCACAACATCAGATTTTCCACCTGTCCATAGTCCACTCTCTTTTACTCATCATCATTCAAATACTTATCTACCCACTTCCGGTATTCTTCATTAGTAGGCCAGTTAAAATTAATCACCTCATTTACCTTTGTACTATAAGGCATATACTTTACCGCTACCTGATTCGCATCTCTTTCAAAAGACTCCAAAAATGAGTTGGTACCAATAATCTTATCCATACAACTCACCAACAAATCATAATCTGAGTCATCACAAATTAATTTAATTTGATTATTGATGACCTTATTTGCTTGATCTTGCCATTGTTGGAGTGTTTTGATTTTCCCCTGCTCATCAATTATATTAGGTAACAATGTGTTACCCCAATCATTGAAATTATTTACCAACTCTTTAATCTTCCTACTCAAATCATCTAGTAGGGTTTGAAAACCTTGTAATGATTTTACTAACACATGAGTAGGCTTCAATGATTGGGTCCTATTATTTATATCAAACCTTGAGGCTTTATTCATGATATCCAGATCATTGGCCCTAGGGATCCAATTTTTAATTATTTGTACCACTACCTCCTGATCCCTATCAATATTCTTTATTGCTTCCAACAACAAAGAATCTTTATTGCTTCCAACAACAAAGAATATAAAGAATGTACATATTGCAATTTACTATCTACCCCTTCATTTAAGTGCTCCAAAATAGTAGTAACAATCTCCTTTTCCTTTGAAAGAAATCCCTCCTCTTTTATCCTTAATGATGTCTGCAATTCATCAATTTTCTATATGAGCTATCGTTGGATCAATAGAGCACTCAGTTTCTTCATCAATTTGTTCTAGAGGAGGGGTGAGAGCAGGATTCTAAATGGGAGACCCTGGTGTGGAAACATTTGGAGAAGCAGGAGGCATTGACCCTGCTGTGGGAGGTAATGTACTGGTTCCTGGAGCATTTTATGTTTCCCCAATCTATCTATATCTGAACCTTTCCACTTCAGTTTGTAATTCAACATTACTTTGTTTTATTTTACTATATTCTTCAATCAAAATGTTATACTTCTCCATTAGGCTCTTCCTTTCAGCCTCCTCCCTTTCAGCAGTCCTTTGGGCCAATTTGGCCACATTTACAGTTAAATTATTGGCCTTGGTGGTTGAAGTCTCTAAAGCTCTCTTTATTATTAATCCTCCTATGAAATTTGGATTAATATCAACAATATCTGGTTTTCTCTCTTGTGGAACCAATGCCCAAATTGCCAAGGTCTCATATTCTTCACTGAAGGTAGAGTTTTGCAATGCTGCCTTAACCTCTTCCTCAGAATCTTGAAAAGGATTCTTGGACTTCATAATAGCATTAAAAGCTACTGCATCTGCAATATCCCACTCAGGAAAAATCAATACACCAGCCTGACTCACTAGTTGTCTTCGTTCTTCAGGAGTGATGTTCTTGAAATCTTCCATCAATTCAACTTTTACTTCTTCATCATTCTCCTAGTCTAACCTTTCAGGCCTTAGTTCCCTTCTCTCCCTACATTTATCTTGATACTCTTCAAATTTCATTCTCCATGCCAATTGTAAGAATATAGGAGTTTTCACAAATGTATTGTCATCTAAAAACTCCCTGCATGCTTCCATTCTTGCATCTTGCACACTTTTACCTTTCATATCTAAATTGGAAAAAAATCAATTCAGCTAACCTAGGAGGGGAAAGCATACCAACCTGCATGTCCTGATCAGTAACAATAATTTCATCTGTTAGATCCTCATGTGAGTGATTAGTTCTTTGCCTCTTAGGGCTTGGCTCATATGGTGGTAATGGGGGACTATCTTTTGGTGACGACTTTAAATCAATGATCTTAACTGCCCCAGGTACTTTGAATTTTTGACCTGGTCATGGAGGCGCCTTCATTATTTGCTTCCCCTTCCTATCTACTTCCTCCTCATCACTGCTACTATCCTTTTTCCTTCTATAGATGGGTCCCTTTTCTGTAGGTTGGTATACTGACCTTGTTTCAATTGGCCCAACACTTTGTTCTTGCATACCCAGACTTAGCCTTAAATTTATATTTTTAGTTCTCAAGGTGTCTATAATCTCCTTGAAGTTCTTCATTAGAAAATCAATTTTCTTATGGTATGGACTGAACTCCAATAGTGGATCATAGTTCGGATCCATTTCATGCAAAAAATCCAATAGCTTACTATAAGCTATCCATTTCTCCTTGTTCAACTCCTGCTTATTTAGATCAAATTAATTTCTAATCAGGTCCCCAGGGAAGTTGGACTCATGTGCAAATTTTCCAGCTTTTATTCTTTGTCTAAAAAGAGCAAAGAAACCCTTAGGATCATGTTGTCGCCTTGGACCACATCTCAAATGGTAATCAACAAAGAATTTATCAAAATGTGTCTAGCCTCCCTTTGAAAATACAAAGTCAGACACCACTGTATAATCAGGGAAGAATGTTCCTTTCCCCCTTCCAGTGAGGTTGTCTTCATGAATACAACCTATCTGCCACATAACTTCTGCAAACCCTACTCTTGGTGGCACATTGCATGGCAGTATGTGAGGGGCTCCCTAAAATACATATACTCTCAAGACAGTGCTGACTGGGTATGGTATAATGTCACCCCAGTTATGGTAAACCATCAACTCTAGCTTCCTCCCCTTTGGCCTGAGGAAATCATGCAATTCCTCAGGGATCCTAGGTACATTCACCATCAATCTAGCCCTTAATCTAGAAGCAAAACAATTATCAAATTGCACATAACTAGTGCTTTCCTTATTATAGGATAAATCTGTAGCCCATATTTGTACTGGAAACCTTTCTCCGACAATTGATTGCCTTAATTTCATCTTCTTAGAAAAGAAATC
>VDFB02193867.1:734891577-734901935 GCA_007258455.2 Sequoia sempervirens
AAAAAGGAGTTGTTATGACCAAGTTATGAGCCTTTGAAGTTTTCCTCCAAAATGAAAACTGCCAACAGACAACGGGTCCAAATGGAGTGACCTACTAATGGTCGTTTGATTGTCAAATTTAAGAAAATAAATATCAACATCCGACTAAATGTCAAATTTAATAGAATGCTAGACAATAGGCATTTGGTTGTCAAATTTAAGATAATCGTGCAAAAAAAGTTGATTTTTTTCCTACACGAAAAATATGAAGTATTATAAATGAAAATAGGTATTTTTGGGCCTTCCAAACACAACCATGAGGTCCATTTTTCCCAAATACATGTGTTGCAAAAGCTCAAGCTCGAATCACCCTCAAATTTGAGAAGGGGTTTTGTAACTTTGAAGCTTTGGTACCATGTAGGAGTTGAGATATAGGTCATAGAACATGTTTGAGTCAATCAAGGACTCAAGCCTCCTAGATTATCTACAAAAGCCAACAACAAACTTCGACAAGAGGGAAATGAAAGAACATGAAATTGCAACAATAGATGCAAGATGTGGCCAATATGCAATACTCAAGATTCCAATGTGTGGACACAGAAAAATTAACCCTTCTACTTTTTCTCATGTTTAGGCCCTCCTGGTGATTTTGGCTTGATTTTTCCTTGATTTAATGTTGTAATGTGGCCAACAAATTCATATTAGATCTTGGGTCCTTGATAATCAATAAGAATTCTATGATGTCTTGTAAAAGTGTTGTGAAGTGTTGTAACCCACTTTCACACTTTTCTATGAACTTTTCATTACAATTCACCTAAATAACTCCTTTTTATCACTTACCAAGTCTTATTTTAAAGTGTTGTAAGGAGTTGTAACAAACTTTCACACTTTTCTAGGCTTGCCATCAATAATTTAACCCTTTCTTGTGTTTAAATGACCCCTTAATGCACTTTATGGCCCTACTTAATTGTGTTTCAGAGAATAATCTCGTTAAACATCATTAAATACACTTTAATTCCTGACACTCAATAAAATTCCTTGGTGGGACCAAGTAACCACCTGGGGTGACTTAGTCCCACTGGGTACAAAAATCAAAATTATTCTCTTAACCTTGAGGTCGGCCTGTGATGTGTTATTTTCAAGAAATTTTGTAAAATTAAGTATAAAGAAAGGGTTTTCCTCTCATTTTCACCCCCATTCATCTAATACATTCACT
The DNA here is from genome assembly GCA_007258455.2 of Sequoia sempervirens. Taxonomy (NCBI): domain Eukaryota; kingdom Viridiplantae; phylum Streptophyta; class Pinopsida; order Cupressales; family Cupressaceae; genus Sequoia; species Sequoia sempervirens. Next base: position 734,892,773 of record VDFB02193867.1, read on the forward strand.
CATACATTAGCATACATTCATTTATCATTCCCAAGCATTCTAGGCATTATCAAGTCTTCATTGGAGTCTACTTGCATATCTTTAGATTTTTGCATCAAGGGTTTAGTGAGCTGTAGCATTGCATGTTGTTCATTCATCATTCTCTCTTTATTTCATTTCAATTTCAAGGGTTTGATTACCAAATTGGGGTTTGACCAAGGCAAACCCCTATTCTCTAATCCTTAACCATTTTTCCCCTCTTTGCATGTGTGTTTTGTAGGTCTTGTATGTAGATTTTTCAAAGAGAAAGGTGTTAAAAGGTGTCATCATTCCATAAAAGTCATTCAAGTCAACAAAATCCCTAAGAGAAGCTTTGAGACCTCTTACAGCTCGATTTCTACAGAATCAGATCAAAACACCTGTCAAGAAGAGAAGTGCAGACTGAAAGCTTCAAATTCTTGCCCCAAATTTCTTGAGATTCCTAGGTGGACTAAGTCACCATCTGTGGTGAATTAGTCCCACTGCCAGGCCTAAAAAGTTATTTTTGTATTTCTGGATACCCATTTGGTTGAAACTTGTTCCCACAAAATCTCCCGAAATAGGACTAAATCGCCCAACTTGGCATAAGTGTCCTAGTTGGCTTCAATAGAAAATTCTTTAGGATTCCAAAGTCTCTATGCATCACATTCCAATTTTCGGGTGCACCTCTCTAGTTTCATTCATTTTTGTTATTGTTTGTTTGCATTCTTAGGTCATTTTTCATACATCACTATATTTTCAAACAACTTGCATTTCCTTGATTTTGCATCAATAATTCATTTCCTTCATCAGTTTACTACATCTAGGAATATTTCATCTATACTTGCATTAGTTGTGAGTGGGGACATTGCCCATTTTGGCCCATCTCTCTCCTTTTAGGTGAAAAACCCTAAAAGTGCAAGAGAATCTTGGGTGCCAAAAATTTTGTCACTACTGAATTTCACACCATTTTTCGATGGTTGTTCGTCTGTCCTTTGACAAATCTCTGTCGGACAAGCGACGAAATGGAAAAAATATTTTTTTCGTTGTTTTTTCGTCGAAAGGCCAATGATGAATTAAACGTCAAAATCATGGTAAAGAATCGTCGGTCGCCAGCAACGTGAAATGGCTCAAACTTTTGTTGGAATATCGACAAACACTTCGTGTATCCACCGACGAATTACACCAGAAGTTCATCACTAGTTCGACAAAATGAGCAAGGAGTAGCGTCGAAACAACACTAGACGTTCGTCGCCATTTCAACGAAATGGGCAAGGAGTAGCGTTGAAACAACACCAAAAGTTTGTCGAACGTGCGATGAAATAGGCAAGTAGTAGCGTCGAGATAACACCAAGAGTTCATCGAAATTGCGACGAAAAGAGCAAGGAGTAGCATCGGAAGAACAAAAAATTTCATCAAAAGTGCGACAAAATAGGCAAGTAGTAGTGTCAATACATCACCAAGAGTTCGTCGAAATTGTGATGAAAAGAGCAAGGAGTAGCGTCGAAAGAACACCAAAGTTTGTCAAAAGTGCGACGAAATGGGCAAGTAGTAGCCTGGAAACAACACCAAAAGTTCGTCGAAATTGTGACGAAATGGGCAAGGAGTTACGACGAAACCTTCATCGCAGCTATAGCAACTTCGTCGAAATTGCGACGAAGAATCAATTTTTTTTAAAAAAAATATTCGTGGAAATGTACCATTGTAGAGACTGATGACAGATCATTCATACAGACTGCATATTGGTTTGATGCTTCAAATGATGCATTTCTTATATTGAAAAGTGCATTACCTTATTGACCTTCTCTTTGTTTTGAGAATAGTTTAATATTCTCTACTTAACAGGGCCAACCACGTGACGGTGGAAGCTCATTTGGCCCCTCCCCCCCACTCACATCACTCTCAATTCCCCATACCCAATCATATAACATTAATCATTCATTCATCTATTAATAACATATAACATGCATTCATCCATTAATAACATATAACATTCATTCATTAACATATAACATTCATTAATTAACATATTCACATTCATTCATTAACATATAATATTCATTCTTTCAGTTTTTACATATTATCAAAAATATGGTTGTCATGATATGATTACAATCACTTTTTTTTTGTTTCTTTTTTAAAGCTACATAAAGCTGAAGTGGAGTATCATTTTCTAATCCAATATTTGTCCCCCCTTTAGTTATTCTTCCCTTTGCTCGTGATCTTAATGTACGCCTAGTCGTCTTCTCATGACACGGATGCCGCTGCAAGGGGGGATCTGCTGCAATAAGAAAGAAATGTTAAACTGATATGCTTTATTATTATTGTTACAAGTATTTCATTAATTAAAAGAACATTAGAGTGGTTCTCTTTACCTGATGGGTCCACATCATGTTCTTGATTGTTTGTTATAGACTCATGCTCAGCATGTTAAACACCCTATAAATCCTAATCTACAGTTGAAACACGAAAGGTTACATTAATTAATACACCAATTGAAATTAAATATGTTTAAGAGAACATGAGGGTGGTCCTCTTTACCTGATGGGGCCACATCATGTTCCTGATCTTCTCTAGCCCGATCATGCTCAACACGTTGATCACGATCTACATGCTCTAAAGTTGAAACACGAAGGTTAAATACACTCCACTAATACACCAATTGCAATTAAATATGTTTAAAAGAACTCTTTAGAGTGGTCATTCTTACCTAATGGGGCCACATCATATTCTTGATCTTCTTCTAGCCCCATCATGCCTAACATGTTGATCACGCCTATATGCTCTTAAAGCATCGATGCACACCATGATCTTCATCTCAAGATCAAGAAGTTCCACCACCAAAGTTGTATTCCAATGTCATAGTATTATCATTGCTTGAATGTTTAAACAAATAGGCATGTAATTACTTTATGGTGGAAATTAATATTGAATAGATTAAACCTCACTATGATGTTTCTCCTCTATCACTGTGCCTTTCCGGACAATGACTCAGTAACAAGAATATTAAAATATTATCAAAATTAACCCAAAAAACTATGAAAACATAATAATAAAACATTTTGCTCAGATTCATTTTGTACAATCATAATGAGAGGTAAACCTGTTGGGTAGAAGCTCCTAAAGATACATCACAATTTGTGCTTTGGGCCAGAGCCTTCTCCGTACGATCAATGTCCCCCTGTGACAAAAATTAAATATAAAAAAACATTACCGAAATGAAACCAATAGACTTATGAAAAAAAACATAAGAATAAAATGGTATATTGGAGTCATTAATTGGAGGTTGGGTAAAATGGTACATAGTACGTACCACCCCCATAGTAACTTTGTTTGTAACTAAGCGATTCAAATTGTAATCGATTAGCAACTCTTCCCCTGCAGTTATTGATTTTATCGCACATACTAATACACTACCAAATATGCAATTGCTGTTTATTTGTTGACCTGTGTCATGTACTCATTTATAAACCCCAATATTCCCCGACAGCTTTTTTCCTTTCTCACAATGTACATAGCCACTCCTTTATTTTGATCCTTATCTTTTAGTTGTATATAATTTGTTGACAATGCATACCTATGCATACTTTGTGTATATTGAACCAGTTGCATCCAATCTTTGTAACTGTAACAGGGTCCAACATACTCCATCAATTTAGTAACTTTGTTGTAATAGACCTTTATGCCGTCCATGCAAAATAGGGCCAAACCATGTAATGACGATGGTGCTATGCGATATATCCTTTCATTGACAAAAAAAATAGTGTTTATTGGAGGAAGTTTCTTGGGTACCCATTGTTCTCAGATGTTTGTACCCTCAAGGAACCCTCGACACGCTTATGCTCTCATCACCATAAGAACATGACTCCCCTTCAGCAAGAAAAAATTCCATGCATTTATGGAATTTTCTTCTAATCTTTTGACCTCTAGTTGATCTCCCTCTTTTAGACATACTACATGTCTCGCTTTCCTCTTCTCTTCCTGAATTTCCCTCGCTCGAGGAAGATAGATCTGACAAATACCTATTTGGTGGTACCTGCACTCATAAGGATGTTGGATGAAATTCTTTCATGGTGATGTGATCCCAAGGTGACATTATGATTAATCTATCATTTCATCGCTAGAATTTCACAGGTTATAAGGTAATCAAGTCTTGATAGATTGCAAGCTATTGTTACTACCGTCCAAATGTGTCCATCACAAATCAAATCTACTTAACGCTTTAACTCCCAAACTTTGTAACAAGTGTTAAATGTGACTATGGTCCACCAGTTACACAACCAAGGCCTCAAATGTATTCTCTAATTGTAATCAAAGGACTTTTTCTCTTCATTCAAGTAAATAAACTTGAAGGGAAACACCACCAAGTGGTTTATTGGACACCAACATGACTAAAAATAGCAGCAAATTTACATTTCATTTCCATATGTCTAAGTGGTTAACGGGGAGGGAGTGTGTACTAGGCCTAGTTAAGTCACCATAAGTTTACGCTTTGGAAATAAAAAAAATTTAAGTCATATTAAATCTTCCTATGTTTAATTGCTAGGATATTTTTGGTATGTTTCAAGGTAGGATGATTGATGAAAGAGCCCAAAGACTAGCCTTTCTCCATGGTATCCAGGTACACATAGCAGCAGTCTTCTCTTATACGGTTGGACATGATTTAAAGAACTTAGCTAGGAATTATTCATTTAACCTAAGGTTTTCTCATAATGCCATCATTGAAAAGTATGATCAAATTCTTCTATTATGAAGAATTGGTCTATGCCCTAGTAATCACTTTTAAATGTTTGTAAGATAAACACTAATTGCATCAAGTAGGAGAGAATCAACTTTGAGTTCTTCAAAGATTATATTCCTCTATTCATAATTTTTAAGGGTTGTGTGTGGAGGAGGTTATCACTACCAAGAAGGGAGGAGACCCTTCCTTGTATTCTTTTATAATTTTCATTATTCTTATTTATTTTACACTTACATTTACAAATACACATACATATGCATTTACTGTTTTCATTTATTTCTCATGTAGTTTAATAGTTTGATCGATTTCACATTATATGTGTTGAAGACTTTAGAATTTCAATTACATTAATTTATGGATATGTTGTATCTATAACACTACAAAACCATATGCTCTTTGCATTTACACTTGCATTTAGAAATACACATTTATATACATAGATATAGATTTCTTTAATGATATGTTGCATTTATTGTTCTAGGAGAGCATCCAAGAATTGCATTTACATTTACATTAAAAAATACATATATATATATGTGTGTGTGTGACATTTATATTCCAGTTTTGGTTCAAAACAACCCATTAGGTCTACACATGGATAAAAATTCATAAAATTAGATCTCCCATGCATGTTTTGTTAAAACCTAGGCTTGAACCTCTCATTTCAAATGCTTTTCTTCATGAAAATATTGAGGACAATAGCTATACCTTCTTTATTTCTTTTCATCATACTCTATTCATGCATCCTACAATTAGAACAATATCCATGGGGCCTATTACACAAGCTACAGTAATCACAAAAATTGTAAGAGCCACTTTATATCATGTTTAGACTACAAAACCCTGAAAAATAGGGTAACTCAGATTATGATTTGTTGGTGAGCTGTATGGACAAAATCATTAGCACCAACTCATTCTTGGAGTCTTTTGAAAGAGAAGCGAATCAGGTGGCATAGTGTCAAGGTGAATGAGGTGATCAATTTTGATTAGCCAACTGATGAAGAGTACAAGGCGGTCCAATTGGCTGGTGACACATGTGCTTTCTGGCCCGATGCTTGTTTACTCCTCTTTTTTCTATAAGAAGGATTTCAAAGAAAGGCTAGAATGCGAGGGTTATAGAGTGGAATATTTTTAGTTGAGAGTCTACATGGGGATTCACAGAGAGAATTATAGGAAGTCTAATGGTTTAAGGAAAATGCAATTTAGGTTTTGAGTTATTCTATAGTAGGTTTTGAATTCATGGGGCTTTGATGTTTTATGACAGTACTGGCATTTGAATTGATATGATTAATTCAAACTCATGTCTCTCCATTGTACAAGCATATCTGAATTTTGAATAAAATGATCAATGGTTGTTTCGTTCATCTCACTGTTGTGGTGTGTATGATTCTTGTTTTAGGTTTAATTCAAGGAAATAATTAAAATGCTTGAATGGGATTGTAGGTGGATATGTTCTGTATAAGCTATTTTATTTTTTGTCTTATCTTATACCATTTTACGAGAATGGGGGTGCCAATGTACGTGAAGATCTTTGGAAACTAGGCATGAAAATTGAAGGTTAAAGGGAATGGGGGTGCCAAACTTACAATACTCATTGCCCCTTGGTCGTTGATTTTTCGTGAGTGCCCTCAACCTCATCCTCGGCGCTGGTATTGACCTTGTTTTCACTCCTCCAAACTCTTCCTCAGTGCTGATATTGACCTTGTTTTCACTCCTCCAAACTCTTCCTCGACGCTGGTATTGACCTTGTTTTAACTCCAAACTCTTCCTCGGCGCTGGTATTACCTTGTTTTCACTCCTCCAAACTCTTCCTCGGCGTTGGCATTGACCTTGTTTTCACTACTCCAAACTCTTCCTCGGCACTGGCATTGTCCTTTCACTTCTCCAATTTGATGAGCTACAACCTGGTTTCGTTAGCTTTTACAATACATGTTAATTAAGTTCAAAATTTTGCCACCATTTAGCTAGGTTTTAATATTCTACAATATAGTTAAGCATATATTAGCTATATTTTACATAATAAATAATATAATTATTCAACTTATTATAATTAGATATTATATTCTTTAACAAAATTATTAAATACATATAAAATTATTATAATTAATAATTAATGATCTAGGTGGATCTTGGAGGCCTCAAAAATCCAACAGCTTCAGAATCTCCCGAAATTGGCATCAATGGATAAAGCTCGCTGACAGGATTCTGACGCAACTTGAATCATGTCAAAAGGAGATCGTACATGCGAGTTATGCTTGGTCAAAGGTCTAGTCAAACAGGGTACCAAGGGCCAACAGGAAGCGAATAAATTGATCATCTTAGAATTTGTCAAAATCAGTGGCAAATCGAAGTGCTCATCGAGACGATTCCAATGGCATTCGTTTCGTCGAAAATGGAGCTTGTATGTGCAAGATACGACCAGTCAAAGTTTCAGGTTGACTTGTGGACAGAGGGTCAAGTGATGACGTCATCATCCGTACAGCTGACGTCAGCATCTGTGCAAATCCGAAGTGGACCAATCGGGTGTTGACACGTGTCCATCCGTACAGTTGACATGGCATTTTGAATTCCGACGTGGCAACCTAGTCAGCGGATCATACAGTTGACGTGGCAGACTAGTCAGCGGTCCGTGGAACAATTGGTAGGCGACTGTGTGGCTGACGTGGCTCTATCGGCGAATCAAATCACGCCACGTGGCACTCGTTTGGTGAACACGTCAACCTCGAAAGCGAATCAGGACGCGACACGTGGCTCAATTTCCTCCTTGCATTTTGGTCGACGAGTTGGTTTCGTTGGTTTTGCTTGTTCTAACAAAAAGTCTATTAGTGGGGTTGGACCCCGAGACCTGCAGGCTGCGAGCGCACCGCGCGGCTGTTGCACCATGGGCGGAGATCTCGATGTAGTTGTAGAGCGGGTTTTGTTTTGTTGTTGGAATTTTCAATGGTTTGTGGTAAAGCATGGCCGGCGGGGTTGGAACCGCCGACCAACCACATAACAAAATGTAAAGCCACCGCTAGGCCACAGACACATTCAATCTTATATCTATCTACGGTTATTTTTGATGTAAAACTATTGGCCGAGGCCTTAACAAATGGCCAATAAAGCCAAAATATGAACTAAACCCACCTAACAAATGCCAAAAGGAGGTTAAAGAGAATCAAACCAACCCTGCTACGAGTGGTTAAAGATGTTATGCATTTAATAGTTTTGTTAAGCCTAATTAGGCTAACTTCATGTATAAAAAGGGAGGTGGTGTGAGTGTTTCAATTCATTCGGGAATTCTGACATTGAGAATTCAGAGGAGTCTTGTGAGGGTGTTCTTTTGGTGAGAGTTTTTAGAAACCTCTTGAAGAATCTCATTCTTTGTAAAAGCTCTTGGAGAGTTTGTTGCTCTTAGTAAAGGGTTTGAGAGTGAGTTATTGGAGTCTTTTGAGGGCTAAGTGGTCTCTAGGGAGAGGAGATAAGAACTTAGTGAATCCTTGAGGATTTGTTCAACTTTTTGAGTCATTTGCAAAGGCTTGATGCCTATGTACTCTTGTGTGAGAGGGAGAGAGTTGCAGCTTTATTGTTTGGAAGCATTGTAAAGGTGACATAAGGACTAGGCAGTGAGGGTGCTAGAAAGTTCTTGTCAAGGCAGTGTTTCAGTGGGAAGCGGATTGTAACTCGGTGAAAGACCATGGTGATGTAAAAGAAGTTGCATCATAGTAACGGCATTGATCATGCTATTTTGCGGATCCGGAGACGTAGCCAGAATCTGGTGAACTCCGTAATCAAATCTTTGTCTCTCTTTTCTTTGTGCATGATATTGTAAGATTCTTTACTTTCCTACATTTTATGTTGTTATTTGCTCAATTCACAAGCATCGTCAGTTTCGATCTTAAATTAAATCTGTATCCTGGTGAATCTAACAATTGTTAAGCGATTCATAGTAAGGAATTTACATATCAATTAATAATAAGTATATTTTTATATAATACAAAATATAATTAATATAATATATATTTAATATAATAGTAATATATATTAATATGAGAGAGAGAAACTAAATTTTGATTGGTTGTTTCATGTCAACAATCCAAGGATGGCATGTGTCCTTTGGGATTTATGCTTAAGGTAGCATGCCATTTGATTAAAGATATGATAGTTCTCCTTTAAGACCTCTTCAATGTACCCATTGCAAACTTAAGGAGACAAAGATAAATATAGGGAAGAAAATATAGAGAGAGAGGGAGATAATGACAAACATACAAATAGAAAGGGAGACAAAGAGATAGAGAGGGGTAGAGAGATAAAGAGATAAGGATGAATAGATAGAGATATAGGGAGGGTGATTGATATATCTCTCCTTGTCCCTCTATATCCCTCTATATCTCCCACTATATATGTCACTCGCTCTTCCCCCCCCTATCTATTGAGCTATCTCTC